>APFE030616792.1:7239-34471 GCA_000404065.3 Pinus taeda | reverse complement strand
CCCTAAATAACTATATTTGGAAATATTTGAAAACTAATATTTTCGTGTCACCATGGGTAACCAAAATGTCCTCCATTAACAAGTTTTCCAAGTAATCGACAAGTTCAAGGTCGTAGTCCATGTAAAAGTTGTATGTCCCATTAGTCCCATCTCCATCATGTTCAATTGTATTGCATGGTTGAACATTTCATTAATTATATAATATTATATCAAAATAATTTCATTATTTGATTTTTTTTTTAATTTCGTTTTGTGACCCTTTCGCATTAATTGGAAAGAAAAATATTAAACTAAATAATTTACAAACAAGTGCTGCATAAAAGCAGTACTTATACAATTAATTTAAATGTAATTTAAATTGAAATTAAAAATAATAATAAATAAACCAAAATTCATATATCATTTGTAAAAAATATGAATAACAGAAGATATCATTTCTATAAATATTGTAAATTTTAATTATTAATATATTTATTTTAAATTAATAAAAATAGTTAGAATAATTTCCAATTTTCTATTAATTTATTAAACTCAAAATTTAATTAAAATAATTTTTATAAATATTTAAAATTAATAAATATTTCTTATATAAGATAAATCATATTTGAATACCTAAATAAAAGTAAATAAAATGCCTATTAAGTGATGGCTAATCTAAAACAATATTTTGGTATCCATTCACGAATACAAAAAATATATTTTTTTAGCTCTTGGAAAAAATTAATAAAATTAATATTCTGTATTAGAAAATAAATTTACTAGAAACAAAATTTATCCCCTAACAATGTTGTCATTCCTACCCAAATATAAGAAATAATTTTTAAAAATATATTCTAATAATATTTTTAAAATAATAAAAAATAAAAAACAATTTTCAATTTCTATAATAAATTTAATTTAATATTTTGTTATATAATTATATTTTTAAATTAATGGAGCTTTTATGTATGACTAAAGCACAGACATGCATTGATAAGTGTATAAATGAGACGTACAAATGAACTCATCTATTTGAGAGCCACTCTTATTTTAGGAGGTAGAGGAAGATGGAAACGAAGAAAAGAAGGAAGGAGTAACTAGTTTTTTTATTTGGTCCCAATAGTGGTTTTTTTCATGGTTCTAAGTTGTTGCTTTATGTCAATGTTTTTATTTGATGCTTTATTGAAAGCTCTAGAGCATATACAACATGTAATTTTTTTTTTTTTTTTAATTACCATTTTTCTTTGGGGAAAAGTGTGTAAAAACTAAATATTACAAGTCTAAAAAAATTATACAAATATGTTTAAAAGTGTGTAAGCTATTAGATTTAAAAGACAAAATGCATCATTTCACTTGCATATTTTGTAAAAAAAAAATTGAAAAACACTTTCCATTGTACTATTTGAAATCCAAATATTTTGCAAAAACATTTCAAAATATACTCTAAGAAATTATAAACCTCATTGTTTTGAGAAATGTGGCAAACCAAAAATAAGATAAACAATAACACTAATGAAAAACACATTTATAAAATATATGTTGTATATTAATTTTTCATTATTCTAATTTTTATCTCTTCAAAATTTTATTTAAAATTTTAAAATAATACCAGTTTTGAAGCTATTGTGGTTTTATTATGGTAAAAAACTAATCAAGAGTCATGCAAACAAACTAATCCATTTATGTGGGAGACAATGCACAATTATGCATTTTCAAATATGTAAAAAATTATGGTAGAAAGCTAATCAACAATAGTGCACAAAAACTAATCCACTTATGTGTTGGACATTGCACAAATATACATTTTCAAATGTGTAAGACTTTCTATACAAAATAAAAATTAAGATAATATCAATTTCAAGTTTGTGTTGTTTCAGTGTTATTATGGTAAAAATCTAATATGTAAAAAAGGTAATACCAATTTGAAGTTTGTGTTGTTTTAGTATTAACATGGTAAAAGACTAATATCTGAAAAAAATAAGATATTTTGCAAATCTAAACATTTGAAAAAACATGTTTAAATTTTTTGTATATTGCTAGACTTACAATAAGAAATAATAATAATTAGAATAATAGCAATTTTTGTATGGTTTTAGTGTTAACATCGTAATTGCTAGACTTACACTAAGAAATAAAAAATTTAGATAATATCAATTTGAAGTAAAACTTAGATACATTGTTAGACTTATATTGCAAAATAAAAACTCAAGGTAATACCAATATTGGAATTTGTATCTCTTTCAATATTATTATTTGTAAACATCTAATCAATGTTCATGAACAAAAATTAACAACATGTTTAAAACTTTTGCGTGGTTAAAATTAAATACAAAATGCTCCTCTTACCTCGCTAGCATTTTGTTAAAAAATATTTTAAAATAACTTTAGATTTTAAAACTTAAAAGTCAAAACATAACACTTTTTTTAGAAAGAAAAAAATTGAAAACACTTTTCTAAGAAATTATAAATCTCCCCCTATTTTAAGAAAACGTAGCAAAAAAAAATTATAATTCATGAAAAAGAAATAATAAGGAAAAAATAAAGAAAAAAAAAAAAAAACAAAATAATTAATAACTAAATAAAATGAAATTTAACTAAACAACCCATCACCTTACAAATAAATAAATTATATAATAATAATAAATAACAAAAAAAACATAAAATTCTTAATATTAAACTATTAATAAATACCATAATTTTTTTCTTCAAAATTAATTAATACAAAATGAAAAAAAAAATCTAAATGTATTATACTATACCTATGACAAATATAATAAATTATAAAACTCATTATACATCACACTAACCACAGTCAAACTTGACCTATAAAATCCAACATTAAACCTTTCACCGGTAGTTGATGCATGCTTAGACGTCCTTATGGTCTTGTGGCCCCCCACTTAGCCGTGCTGACATCCCCAACTATTATAATACGCTCCAAAAACTTGGATTTATGTTACCCACTTGGATTTATTATAAAATGCAAAGTCGTTGATTGAAACTTGGTAGAAATAAATGAATGTATGTATGTATTGGTTAGTGGTACGACAGTAAAGTCGGTTGTCTTCACCTATTAGAAAATGCCGCATACGGCGATTCCAATATTCCTTATTAACGTTCCACAGTTTCTTTTATATAATTATTATATTCTTTAATATTAAAAATTAAAAATATTATTATTATAAATTAAATTTTGTTTATTATTTATTTATTAATTAATTAGATAAATGGTGATTTTTTATTATTAAATATATTTTGAAAGAAATAAAATAACCAAAAAATATATCTTTCGCATTAGCTTTATTTAATGTTTTTTTTTTTTAATTAATTAGATAAACCGTGATTTTTCATTATCAAAGTGATAATGTTTTTGAAGAAATAAAATAACCCAAAGATTAACTATGTGTCAATATCTTTATTATAAAAACTCCTTGCTGCACAACTAATATTAATTATTAAAATCATATATAATAATCGTTTTATCAATTTTACACAACTAATATCAATTACTGAAGTTATATATAAGCCATTTGAATATACAATAACTCATTTAAATGGCTAAACCTATCACATTACACATTGTTTTTTTTTAAGATTGTAATTATATTTCTATATTTAAAATTAATAATTAATTATTGAAAATATTTTATTCATATTTAAATTTAACTTTGTCTATTTTTATTTTAATTAAAAAATAATAAATAAATTTTTTATGATTCAATTTATATATTAAATTTCAAGATATTATTAATTTTTATAAATAAAATTAATAAAAAATGTCTTAAAAGAATAAATTGAGAATATAGCAATAATTACATTCAAAAATAAATACAACGTCTCAACTATTCAAATTTGATCAAGAAAAGATATCCGTGCAACATTTAATAATACCAATGGATAACATAACATATACAATGATGATATCTCAGATGAAACCATGTGCAAGCAGCATATACAATGATGACATCTCAAATGAAACCATGTGCAAGTGGCCTACAGTGAAAACTTGTTTCAGAAATATAGAGAAAGGACCTGGAACAATATTGAACATGATCATGGAAAAGATTGAGGTAATCAGTGGGGTTGTGCCATTCTACAATAATCATATCATGAATCATTGATCTCTTTTCATTAAGTTGTTTGGATAATCGTCATGATAAGCACTCTCTCCCCTAAATGTATGCCCTCCTCATCCCCCAAACCTTATACCCATATAGGAGGGTAGGTGTGACAAATGGTCGAATGACTCGAAGCCTCGACTGAATGTCCCTAAATTGACACTAAAAACATTGTTTTTCAAGAGTTTTTAGAGCCACATATCCCTTACTAAGTCAAGTATTTACTACTAGAGTCAAGCTAAAGTTTGGTCTAGAGAAGACAACCCCCGATATACATACGAGAAAAACTACTACAAGCCTCTTACCTTTGTATGTAAGATTCACATCTCTTGACTCCCTTTTAGGGATCTTAAAGGCCATGAATTTTGTTTTCCTAGATTAACCTAACATTGATAAGTGAGTGTCGCAAAAGGAAGTTATGATTTTAAGTTGTCTCTAGAGCCCCCTCACTAGGTGCAGCATGGGGATAATGTCATTTACAAATAAGAAAATATTGATGGATACTTTGACGAGAATGAAACCATCTAAGGTAATCATTGACTATGTTATGATTCCTCTATTTTATCATTGAAAAGTCTAAAAAATGTAGGAGAAAGTGGGCATTCTTGTTTTACTCCTACATTGATCTAGACCTCCTCTATTTATTAGTCCTCATTTAAACTATGCCAACAATGGCTTTCTAAAGTTTCATAACAATCAATACTGCCAAGAGTGGAAGACCCAAAGCCTTAACCCTATTCGTGAACAAGTGCCATGAAATTGTATCAAATGACTTGCAAAATTCCAAAAAGAAACAATGTACTTTACACTCATTGGCCTTAACCAAAGTAAATATATGATTATTAATACAATGGTTCTCCCCAAATCTTATTCATCCTTTGGTTGTCATCCTCTGTCTTTATGCATATGGAGATGTGAATATCTAAAGTTGTGGCAAAGATCTTACCTAGGATATAGCCAACCATAACAATGTACCCCATATCTTGTTTCTCCTTTGGTTGTCATCTTCTTTGCCTTTGTGCATATAGAGAAGAGAGTATATAGGGTTGTGGCAAAGATCTTACCTAGGATATGACGAACCATAACAGTGAGGTTGTTATTAGGATAATTATGGTCTCATGTAAAAGTCATAAATGACACTCAAGGTCTAAAGAATGTGAAAATTCATAAAGATCCCATAAAATTAAACATGTTAGCAATATACACTACTAAATTTAAAAAACTATATATAATAAAAATAAAATAAAATAAAAACGAAATAAAATTTCAATTCAAAAAAACAAAACAAAATTCCATTTTCCCTTATAATCCACTTTTAATCAATCACATTGTAATTTAAACCATCTAAATTCATAATAATATAAACAAAATAAAATAAAATTTCACTTATAATCACTTATAATCAATCACATTATAATTTAAACCATCTAAATGGGTATACTTACCTTAATCAATTTTTTGTATTTATAAATTTCATAAAACTCTATTAAAACAAAAATTAAGAATTATTTAAAACCCATTATCATTATTGTGACTCGACATTGAGACATTACCGCTAGTTTATATTTTTATATAAGTTGTGTTCAAGGGGTCATATATAAATATATAATATATTATATATATATTATATATATATATATTATATATATATATATATATATATATATAATATTATATAAATATATATATATATATAATATAATTTGAATATTGTTCTTAATATAATATTACATTAATACAAATTGACCAGGAGATTGAGTTAGAATATCATATTATCATATTAAAATAAAAATTAAAATAATATATATATTTTTGATAAAGCAGTTTAGTTAATTTCTAACTTTAATTATTGGTTAATTATTTCTAATAATTGTTTTTAATTAATTATTATTATAAATTTATTGAATAAAATCATTGTTTGAATATTAACACATAAGAAAAATATTTTACAACAAAAGTGAAATAATGACACTAATCTCATACATGTATGCACACATATATGTATGCCCTTCAAATATATTATTTTGTTAAATTAATCTTCATTATACAAGGGCTTCCTTCTTAGGAAAATGGCCCTCCGAGGAAAAGTATAAACAACAAAACTTAGAGTTATTCTAACTAATCAAACCCTTTGTAAAACTTCTCCTTCAATAGTGTTCGTTGTTGGATCATTCTCCCTTGCTATCCCTTGCTCTTCCTCCTTAGACTCTACACACTTGGATGAATAGCATTCTCCACCCAATCACTGAGATCTCACTGTCTTATTATCTTGTTCCCTCTAGATGTGTCTTTTCCCTTAGCTTAGCCTTCTTTTTATAAGTTTGAGGTATTGGCCAAATTCACAACCCTGGTCTGCAAAGTGATTGATGATTGAGATTAGATCTCAACGTCAACATGAACAATTGATATTCATTTATTTCATCAATGCAAATAACATTTTGCATTTCATTAGATTAACTCACTTTTTCTTGTAAAAGTCATTTGATTTAATATTTATATTAATTAAAATAATTGTTAAGGTTATAATTCCTTTTGGATGACTTCCACCCGTCAAGACACTTAGAATTGTGTGGAAGTACTTGTCCAGTGCTACTATCATCAAAACTCCCTCTTAGTGAGGAAGATACTTCTAGAAGAACCATATGTAATTAGCTTCCCCTTTGACCTTGGCTAAAATGTCCCATGCATCATTCTTCAACATGGATTTCGTCCAAAGCTCTTTATTTGTTGCCTCCTCAATGATGTTAGTCATTAATCTTAGGTAGTTCAAAAACCTCTTAAGAGGCATGCTCTCTTCAAATGTGCTCCTAGGAGCCTCCACATGCTCCTTAGCATCTCTTAATGTATGGTGAAACCACCTGGGTCGTCAGAAGGAACTGGAAGTAGCTACTATCTCCTCCCAACCTAAAGGTTGAATCCCTAAAGTGGAAGTCTCTACATGTTGTTCTCCCTTAGGAGCCTCATGCTCTTCATCCTCTGTGACTATTGGTGGCAACTCATGAGACTTCCTAGATGCTAAGTCCCCGCCTAACTTAACATCTCTACTCAAAACTGTCATCCTCTATGTTGATATGAAGATCATGTAAGGCTCCATCTTTGTCCTCTTCTCCACAAACACAAGGATGTATTCTGGGAAACCAATGATCCTTAAATGTCCTATCTATTGCTCCACTCCTATGAATTCCTCAAGAGTATTTTCCCCCAATATCCTCTGAGGACTCATGTTTTACACATATACGATAGCGTTGGATGCCTTTTCCCCAAAAACATAGATGGATCCTGGTCACGTATCATTTCCTGGACAAAATCGATTATGGATCAATTATTTCTCTTCACAAGCCCAATCTATTGAGGGTTGCACAAATTTGTCATATCCCTCTTGATCCCTACCTCCTTGTAGAAATCCTTGGAGTCATTGGTGGTGTACTCTTCCCCATTATTTGACCTCAATACCTTGGTTTTTCATGCTTATCTGGTTCTCGGCCTAAGTCTTGAAATCCTAAAATCCACTAAAGACCCCATCCTTGGTCTTCATGAAGAAGATCCAAGTTTTCTTTGAATATTTATGAATAATAATGACATAGTATAATGCTCCTTGCATTGATTCCATTGACATCAATCCACACACATCTAAGTGACTTAGATCCAAAATCCCCTCAGACATACTCTCACTAGAGGAAAAAACATCCTTAACATTCTTACTAAGTACACAACCTCTATAAACACCATAATGCTCAACACTAGATATTGGGACACTAGGGTCACTCTATATAAATATTGGCAATTCCCTATGATGCGAAGTGTCCCATCCTCTTCTACCACAACCTGCACAGGTTTTCATTGTCATGTACCAAAGCCTACAAAAGTTTTCCCTTCAACCTATATAATCTACCCTCTCTAAACCAAATGGACACTACTATGTTTGGGCTAATATCCTTTGGATGAATGAGCACTTTCCTACTCCTAAACATTACCTCATATCCTTTACCCTCCATCACTAATACTAAGAGAAAGTTATTATTCAGTCTTGATACAAATAGCACATCATTGGCTTCCAAAGTTCCTCCTAATTTGAGCTAGAACGATTCCCTCTCACTTCTCAGATGCAATACCATACAATCACATGTAACTATATGGATGAATTTGGTGACTATTTTCTATACCCATGTGCTGCGTCATCTCTTGTGTGATTGCTTACTTTTGGTTGTGTTTTGTACAACATCATATCTCATGTATGACATTGAAGCTACAATTTTTTGCATCTATTATCACCTACGTTGTTGTACTACATATGGCCACTATGATTCCCTTTATCGTTGCCTTCTACTATATAATCGTCACCTCATTTCTTCCTACTTTTTTAGTATTATTATTTCCTCAAAAGGTTGGTCCTACACTAACCCTACAACTCTTGTATGATTTTTAGCTTCTATGCATATGTGAAGTACTTCATAAATTTCCCCCTTAGAGAGGCAATTTTGATACCATGTTAATTTCTTACCCCATCTTCTGGCTAATTATTTTCTACTAAATTCCTTTCTATAAATTAATTACTTTAGTAGATAAACTCAATAAAAGCATTGTTGCAATTTTAACATATACATAAAAGGTAACAACATAAGAAAAATAATGACACCAATCTCATACACATGCACACATAAATATTTTTCCCTTTAAATATGTTGTTTCATTAGATTAATCTTTAGCATATTGATGAGCACTAGTATTGCAGCAAGAGCACTGCAACTCTTGGGGCCACCAACTTTACTTTATCAACCCGGGGTTCGTACAAACTTGGAGGTGACAGTGTTGTATACACAAGTAAAAGTGATGGGTCTGCTCTTTGTCATTGCTCAGCTGGCGATAGACCACTAGGGTTTTACAATCTATACTTTTATGGATTCAGAAGAAGCTTGATTACTAATGAGGGAAAGAGAAATCTACTCTAAGAGAAAGCTTGTTTACTGCAGTAAGGAAAAAGACTAAAATCAAATTCTAAAAACACACCATTTTCTAGCTAACTGCTAAGAGGCTATGATAAGGAATGCTAAGTTAACATGTATGCAATCCTACTATCCTAAGCATGAAAATTCAAAACATCAAACATTCTACTACTGTGCATATAAATGACTAAAACAAATCTGTTTTTCTTTTTGTCCTTTTTTTATGTGAAAGTGTGTAATCTAAACTCTTTTAGTGAGGTGGCAGGTGGCTTAGAGATGCTGGTGAATGGTTAGAAGGTTGGGGAAACTAGTAGGTGACATTTTCTAGCTTCCTAGAGGCCCTTCCCTCAATTCAGCCTCAAAACAGGTCACTACAGGAAAACCTACAATATGTCCTAATGCGTTCTACAAGATATCCTGAAAACCTACAAGATCCTCTGTATTTCTACAGGATACAACCGAGAGCAAAAGGATGGGTGCTGAAGGTGATGGAAGGTTTAGGGAAGGTGGTTGGTGGATGGAATGAGGCAAGGGAGTGCTGAGAACCACTTCAGAACTCAAAACTAAGGTTGGGAGATGGTTGGATTTGCTCAACAAGATTGGAGAAGTTTACTTGTGTAATGACGAAATTGGTGAGGGTTTTAGTGAAAGCAAAGAATGATCATGGATGGATGAAGTTATAATGAGGTTGTTGACTATGAAATCTCTCTTTACTTCTGAAACACCTGTGTTGCATCAAACATTAACATTTACCCAAAAATCATGTAAACAAGAAGAATTTCAATGATCTAGGAAAACATAATTTCATGGTCTAACTCCCTACTTCATGCATGAGGAAAACTTGCAGAATAAGATGGAACATGGATGAGATATAATGTAATACTGACGATAGAAGAAATGATAACTAAATCCTACTCTTGCAAACTGATCAAATGTTGGCCTAAGTACAAAACAACTCTAAATTCCATGAGAAACTAGAATTCTATCTTTTTTGGGATGCATAGGAGTTCTTTCCTCAAACCATGATCCCTGAAGCAAGGAGTGTTGAAAATAGAAACAAGAAATGCTAAAAATAGAAATGTTATAAATAGCATTGCTATAAATAGCATCTCAGATACCAGTGTTGGAAATAGCAACAAGGAATGATAAAATAGAAATGCTAAAAATAACATTGCTATAAATATCATTTCGGGATTGATTCCAATTTTAATTAGTCCCTGAATTAAAATTGAGAATTAAAATTTGAATTTGGTCTCAGCAGCTGTTTGAAAAATAATTAATTAATTCATCTTGAGTTAATTAGTTGGAGAAAATCAAACATGAAGTCTTTGTGAAGACATGCAAGAGTTATCCCTTTGATTGAGGAAGTTATCCCTTAATTAAGGAGATCAGGATGATTTGTAATTAGTTAGCTCAATTAATAGAGTTAAGTCCAATTAGATTAGTTCCAACAGTTTGTGGAACTGATTGTGAGTTCAGTTAGTTAATGCATGCATGCATGTAACTACTGCACTTCAGATAACTGAATATTCTGTCATAAATAACTCATGCAAGTCAGTTCAGTCAGAGACCCAGTTTAGATTAGAGGAAGGGACATTGTACTATCAGTTGGAGGAATTTTCCTATAAAGGAAACTCATCCATGTAGAAGCTATTATCTCATTCAGGACTGTGCAGTTACTTTTGAGTTTAATGTGTTGTGTGAGAGGTAAATTCACACAAGTGGCAGCATTAGACCTTAGGAGAAACTGCACAAGGAAAGAGGAGGCTTGGAGGGTAGAGGAGAAGGTTTGAGAAGCCTTTGACTGTCTATGAGTAGCAAAGGGATTGTGCTGAGAGCTGGATGGCTTGTGAGCTAAATCTTGGTGTAATCTGAACATATTTCCACCTGTATGATAATACAAATAGTGAGATTTTTAGCTGAGGCTTTCCCTAGAGTATTCTTCTGTGTTTCATGTTTGATTGAATCTTCTTCTTTGTTATACGTGTTCTGTTTGATCTTGCTCAAAATCGAATAAGCTTTTGCAAGTTTGATTGTAGAAGTAGATTAAGTATTTTTCTTTAGTACATTGCATAATCAGTTTAATCTACGGTAAAATTTCTATAAGGAGTGAGGCCAAAATCATCTATTGATAGCTTTTTGATGTTCCTTTATCTCTTCTAAACTACTATTAAAGTAAAGCACAAATGGAAGAAAACTAATAAGCAACTAAGCAGATCTACACTAATTGCAATGAAATAATTCTAAAGACAATTCAACCATTAATATATGAAATCAATCTAAGCATATAAATACAAGAAGAGGAGCCTTTGCTGTTAGGGTTGGGCCCTAACCCAAGAGATTTAGCCCTCTGAGTGAAATCAGTGTTGGATCAAGGAAATGCTCATTCTCATTATCAAAACAGAAAATTACAAAACTTTTCACGATAACCTTTAGACAATTAACAAAACCCGGATTGACAATAAATGTGGAAGGGATTGAATCTATAACTCATATCTGAAAACCAACAATAACTTCATCACACTAAATTTAGACACGATATTATACACACATTTACATAAGGGTATTGACCTATAGCCATCTAGCTATTTTGGATGGTCTAATTTATTATTAAGTGAATTCAGGTCAGGCTAAGACGACCTTACCTATCAACCAATACATCCAAAAATTTTAAAAGGTTCTCCCCAACAATTCAAAGAAATCCAAATAAAATTCAATAAGCCACCCATCTAGACTAAGACACTTGTCCTTTTGAAAGCACTAGAGTACCCTTGACAACTCCTCCATTGTAACTAATAAGAAAATGTTCTCATTTTCCACTTCTTCAATCATTCTAGGGAAAAAACAGATCGCCTTTAAAATTTCATTGGTATTGGCCCTCTCATATTCCTTGAAGATGTCTAGGAAGTGTGAACACCTAGAGCTACTAGTCCCTTCAATCCTCTAACTTTGTTCCCCTCTAGGTCCTTCAATTATCATATAATGTTTTGGTTCTTCCTAAGTTTGTGAATTTGTGGAAAATATTAGTGTTCTAGTCTCTCGAAGGCATCCATGTGGCTCTACTTTTAATGTGGGAACCCTTATCCTTGTCCCAGAAGAGCTTATTTTTGTAAAATCAGAAGTTGTTGGTTTTCCATAAAACCTATTAATCAAGAAAACCAACAAAATTATCCTTATATAATACTTACAGACTATGTTCCACTATCTTGAAATGTCCCTCTTGGGTCTTGAACCTTTATGCTACCCAAGGCAACAATTTGTTTTTACCAACCTTAATGAGCTTGTCAATTATATGCAAGTTGAATCCTCAGAATGCACATCAATGGATTTCCAAGAAGACTTCACCATCTCCTGGAATTCACCTTTTTTTTTAACACTAGGGATTGTACTTAAATGGATCCTTCAAATTTTCGTCTTCCATAGCTAGTTCTAGGAAAATTGAAAAGTTATCATAGCACCGCAAGGTATCCACCCATCACCTGAAACTTGTTAACTTGTCCTAAAAATCAAGATTTACTAGAAATCTATCCAAAGTACTCAGTGAACCTGCCCATCCTAGCTTTGTCGTTTTTCCATGTGCGCTTCAATTCTACTGGCTTTATGTCTACCCATCTAATTGTCTCATAGTGATCAAGAAAAAAATCGAGAAACCTTTTATGGTGAGTGGTTGAACCATAAACCTCCCCTCTATTAAGTGTAAGGTTAAAGTCTCCACTGATTAGACTTTTTGTCTTCACCCACTATGCCAAGAATAACCTCAACCAAAAAACTCATTTATCATCTTAGAGGCCATAGACATTCAACAAAGTCAAAGTAAACAAAAAACTCTTACACCAAACCTCTATAGAGAGTCCTAAAAATACAACAAAAGAGTTGATTAAAGAAAGTTTCAAAGACGAGTTGGTGATAATTCCTCCTGGAGACCTGTTCACATCCAATGTAAGAAAATCCCAACCCACCAATAATTTTTTCAAGTCTACCCATGCCCATATTTTTTTTGTATAAACAACACATATGAATTATTATAATATAACACCTGATTGAGAGTCAAGTTTTTGGCCTGACCCCCTAGGTCTATAGACATAAGCTTGACGGGGTAAACACGACAAGAGTTTTATCTACTTTAAGAAGCCCATATATGAGTCCTTATTTACCATGAATCACTTCCTTAGTTTCCATTCCTATTTTTTCTTCAGAGTCAACTTTTTTCCTATCCAAGACCCCCTAGCTCCTTTTGGGTGTCTTGCCCTAATCCTCCTAAGACTTGGGATTCTTACAAGGTCATCTAAGGCATAAGGTGGGAATGGCCTCCCCCATGAATCCTAGAAGCACATGACCCTTTGAAATACTCTTCACCAAAAAACAAACCCCCTTAGCACTAAGCCAAAATTCTTAGTCAGGTTTACTATTAAGGGGGCCCTGTCATGTAATTTGACACCAAAATCCAAGTGTCTTATATGGTTAGGGTTAACTAGCCCTAGCTTCTCAATGTAGATCATGTCTACATCACCCCTAACTTTAGTAACTAATGTCCAAAACCAAAATTTGAATTTTAAGAGTAAGATGGAGAGGAATTACTCGATGCAAATGTCATTTGTTGCCATACAAGGTCTAGATTGTGTAGTTGTGATGCCAAGAATTTTAATGATCCCAAGGTGTCAAGAGGGTCCCCCACTAGATCGTCTCGAGAGCGAGATTCCATGCCTAAAGGGATTTAGATGTCCGCAACCACCAAATCCTATTGTTGTAACATATGCTCTTCCCTCCTTCTCGACAAAATCCCTACCTAGTCTTTCTTCATTTCCAGGGTTAGATGTCTTCTCTAAGAACTCCTCCACCTTTGTATAAGGAGATAAACCTTCATCCTAGTGGACCAAATTTTATTTTTGAAAGTGATATCAAAATCTTGGATTATATGGTCACAGGTATGACAATGCACACAATAGAATATGACGTTCACATAGCGAAGTATCTATGTGTAGATCTTATTCCTTATCACCATGTCCAAGGACTTGCATAACCCTTGATTAACATCAATTTTGACCAATATTTTTTCTACTAAACTGATATTAATGGATTTATAACAATCATAAGAGAGTATTAACTTACCAAAAGTATCTCAAATATCCTTCAATGAGAGGTCCAACCAATGTTCGATCGACAAGCTTGACAATTTAATCCATACCCATGTGAACTTCATAAATTCATCCTTTGCATCAAAACACAAGTACCATTGTTTAAGGGATATATATGCCCTATCCAAAAACCAATATTCCATTAATAGCTTGTGTGCATCCTTATCAAATATGAAGATAAACCCTACCTAGCCCTCAGTGATTGATGAAAAATTGGCCCATAGCCCATAAAAGCCATGTGGTTTTCCTAGATCCAATCATTTAATCATCTACTGGAGAGTCTTCAACCTATGAATTTTCCTACTAGCATCTTCTTTGCCCATAACCCAAGCTAGTTGACGTTCATGTCATCTCCAGTTACCAAAGAAATGTCACCCTTGCATGATTTTATCACCCATTTCTTCTTTCATTTGTAAGCTTCCCCACCATGTGGAACCTCACCACCCCACAATTTTCCTACCAACACTTGGGACCCAATAATCCCTATGTTTATCTTGTCTACTCTCAACACTAAAACTCAACCATAACCTACTATCTGTGGGCAAGGAACTCCCTTCGAGGTGACACCATTAATGCTCTTATATAAGCCATTACTGCTCACTAGCAAGGTGCTTAGGACCTTATGATTGTCATCGTTCCTCCTCAATGTGTTGACGGGAAGAGATGCTGTACATGACCACTAACCTTCAATAAAGTCCACATGACCTTGTGCCAATGAATTGGTTGACTCTCCACCTACCACTAAATATGGAAATGGATATATAACAAACCCTAAATAACTATATTTGGAAATCTTTGAAAACCAATATTTTAGTGCCACCCATGGTAACCAAAATGTCCTCCATTAGCGAGTTCTCCAAATAATCGACAAATTGAAGGTGGTGGTCCATATAAAAATTGTATTTCTCATGAGTACCATCTCCATCATGTTTGATTGTATTGTATGGTTGAAAATTCCATCAATTATATAATATTACACCAAAATGACTTCGTTATTATTCCTGTCACAGTAGGATATAACACATTCAAAAAATGTGTTGACCAAAATTCTTTTAATTGGACCAAAACATTGAAGCTCCATCTGTAATGTTAACCTTATAATTAAAAAATAATTTATTTGTTGGATTAATTTAAATCTATTTTTTTAGGTTGTGATTGGTTGGCTTCGTTATAGTATTATTAAGTCATGATTGTAGACTTGTACTTCGCCGACTTGAGCTCATACTGTTGACTCCAGCATGAAACATCATAGAACCACATGATTATTTACTAGGGATTAACTTGTCGCATCACATGACAGGAAAAGACTAAATTACAGTACAATTAATAAACCATGGAATTAACTTGTGGCATCTCCTTCGCATGCTTTACAACCTCTTCCACTCCCTTCAGACCAACTGTACTTCTTTCACTTGAACAAGAATTTATTCTGAGTTTGAAGGCTTTTCTGTAATGTAAGTGCTTCGAGTGGGAGATGTCTTGAATCATTTATGATGTCTTTTGGAGTCTTACTCTCAAATTTCAATATCCTACCTGCAGCAAGTACAATATCAAGCAAAATCCTGCATGCAACAAATACAATATCAAGCAGGGGGAGTTCAGGGTTCGAATCCCTAAATGAACGCAGATATTTTAGAAATTTTCTCTTTTTCCAGGTATTATTGTGATTCGCAACATGGAATCCAGTAGCAAGAAAGGGCCATTCATGCTGAATTTATTCGTGATGAGGCACAGAGAAAGGATGGACAATTACGATCCAGAGTGGATTCGCTTGGCATAGAGGCCCTGGGATCCTCCATTGGCCAACGCTGGCAAAATAGATGCTCGGGAGACGGGTGAAACCTTGAGAACGCAGGGGTAGAATATAACTAGGGTGATTTGTTCCCCGTTCTTGCGTTGTATTCAGACTGCGACCGAGGCCATTATAACTCTCTACGTTGTGCAAGATAAACCCCTTGCCATCTATCCTTCTAAGGTCAAAGCAACGAAGTTTGAATATGGTTTTCTTTTAGGTTTTGCTTTGCAATGTCATATTTATTGAACTTTTGGTAGGCTTAAGCGCATTTAGTTCGAGTCTATTCTTTCAATGTTTATTAAAGATTGTGCAAGCTTTTCAAGCCAACAATACAAATATCTAAATGGTGAATTATTTCCATTGTCAAATAGAGGTTTTCAACTACAAGTAAAAGTAAGAAATTGCAGGTACAATGTGCTTAAGTGTCATGTTAAATTCATGTTGAATATTTTGGAATTTTATTTATTTTATTTTATTTTTTTTTATATTTTATTTATTTATTTATTTTTTTTTTCTTTTTTTTTTTTTTATTCAAAAATTTTAAATGTTACATATTTTGGTCTATTTAATTATTTTGTATTTTCGATTCTTTATTTAATTATTTTACATTTTTAAATTTATATTCAATTTCAATTTTTAAAGTAATACAATTATAAAATTGCCGTATAAATTCTCAAATAACATATAAAATTATATCATATAAAAAATAATATCAATTAATATATATTAACTACAGTGACTAACCACATTTCTTAATATATTTATACTAATTTATTATTAATCACATTTTAATTTTGATTCCAAAATCTCACTTTTAATTACACTCGTTATATTTTTCATGTGAAAATTTATATTGTTAAATGGTTGAGATCATAGACGAACTTCAACGATGACAATTTTGGTCAATATTCTTGTGGACTAGACTCAAAATCCATTGATATAATTCCCACCAACTTGATAGAATTCCCACCAAACTTGGCACAAAATGAAATGTTCTTATTCAAAAGTTATAAATGGTATCAACTTTATTCATCATGAGCATCTTGATCATTAAATACTTGAAATCACAATCTTTTAAATATACCTAATTGTCATGCAATATTGTGATGTAATGGTAAACAAAATTACTATTACACATTATTTAAAATTTCCCCAAATTCTCCTATTGAATGCAATTTTCCACTTTGAAATATATGGAAGTATGATTTAAATTATAATTTAAAGAATTTCATTAAATTAACTTAGTGAATGAAACATTCCACTTTGAGAAATATGGAAGAAATTAAAAAAATGTAATGATTAGCTAAATTATTATTTTACACCACTTAGATTACATAAATTTTAATCTAGATTTTAACAATATTTTTTTCAAGTGACATGGTTAGTTAAATTATTATTTTATATTGTTTAAATGATATTTTTAATAATACTTTATTCATTTTGAAAGGTTATAAAGTAATTAATGCAAATGTAATTTTTTATATATTTTTTTTACAATATATTGGAATCTAGTTGTGTAAATGATGGTCAAATTGTACTAGTCAATTTTTCCTAAAATCAAACAAAAATTAATATCTTCAAATAAGAAAATCACATTTAAAAAAAATTTATATCACATAAAATTAATAATGTGATTGTGCCTAGTATTACAACTTCAACATCTTCTTAATTTATTAGTTCGTTTATTGTGTTGGATAAAAATCTCTTCTTGAGAGTTTTTTTTTTTGCTGAAGCAAGAGAGTGACCTTCTATTCCATTATACCAAAATGAAAGTTACAATATATACAAAAAACTTGACTAAGTCATGGACTTCGGAAAAAAGAAGGGCATTCTGCCATAGAAAAGGCCCTCCACACAAACTAAAGGATAAGATAACCACTCAAAGGATACCCTCGGTTAACCGCTAACCCATAGTCGAATTCCATGATCCCAACCATCATTACCGTGCAAAGTGGGAAAGTACAAGCCACCCCACAAAAATACACGGCCAAATCTGACCGTCGAATCCCTCTACAGAAATGGATGGCTCGGAGAAAAATCGGGAAGCCAAGCTACTCGAGCTTTAAGGTGTGATGGAGGGGGGTATTGCGAACCCCACCCTCGCCACATGTTGAGATCCTAGTGGGATCGCTCTCAAAAAACCAAAACCACTTACCATTCAAAATCTCAGCGATCAACTGGAAACCGCATAAAGCCTGGTTTTCCATTTCGTAAGAGGAATGCAGGAGCATTTCCGTCACTAGAAAGATCCATCATGCCTTCCCGCGAAGGCAAACTTCAGGACTCGTAACAAAAATAGCCGCCAACTATAAATTAAACATTGTGTTGCAAATCGAAGGAGAAAGGACATTGGTTAACTTACACCAAAGGATAATGTAACCGCTCGGAGTTTTCCCTTCTTCAAGGTTCCAACTGAAGTACTGTGTTTGAACTTGCTTAAGAAGCTTCATTTCGTGCCTTTCCCTCTGGCCCAACGTCTAAAAATTTCTCTGTCCTCTACCGCTTGTTCATTGCAGAGAGATTTTAATATACTCTGAGGTGACTCCTAGTACTTCATCTCAATCCTGCATTCTGAATTAATCACTCCTTGGTTAGCAAGTAGATCCGCTAGTTTATTGGCTTTCCGACGAACATGATTGAAGCTAACAGTTTGAAGACTCTGGAGATGATTTTGAATTCTTTGGTACACTTGAATTAGTTTCCAATGTTTTGAGACCTTTTCTGGCGCTGTTCCACAACTGATTTTCTTAACCGCATTTATAGAGATCTCTGAGTCAGCTTCGATAATGACATTTGAGCTGTGATTTAGTTTAAGCAGCTCTAGACAATGTTCCAATGCCATTAGTTCAGCCATGTTGTTGGTGGCTATGCCTAAATGACAGTGGAAAGTAAAGATTATAGTTCCTTCTTCATCTCTTAACACCCCTCCATAACTTGCTATTCCAGGGTTGCTTTTTGAAGCACCATCAATATTGCATTTCAGATAACCTTTCCATGGAGGATGCCAGAACTCCTTTTCCGTTTCCAAATCTCTTTCCTTTCTGCTAAGGCCATGGTGAATGATCTCTTGCATGCCCAGATGCCTGAGAGTTCTCAATTCATTCGCTGTGGGAGGATTCTTGGGATAACTACGCACAGTGGTGGAAACTGTCTCCTTAATCTGTTTCAAGATTAGATCCATCAGGCGAAGAGGAGTGGTTTTTTCATCCTTGAAAATTATTTTATTCCTTTCTTTCCAAACATTCCAGATAATGAAGCTTGGCATAAAGGTCCAGGCCAAATTAAGGATATCATACTCTGAAAAGTTTTTTCTCCACCTGTTCAGGGTATTAATGATGCTACCTTTATCTCTGTCTGTCTATTGAAACATGGTATCAAAAGAATCCCACAACCAGGTGGTGTAGGTGCAGCTATTAAGAATATGCTCCTTTGTCTCCTCTTGAGCTTCACATAATTGACATCTAGAAGGCCCAACAACCCCCCTTTTCCGAATATTATCCAAAGTTAATATTTTCTTGTGATGAACTAACCACATGAAAAGCTTGATCTTCATCCACCCTTGGTGGCTCCAAAGTTGTTGCCAGGATTTCACCAAAACACAGGGATCTAGGTTTAGGATAATTCTTTTTACTTCCTTGATATTAAAGGTACCTTCTTTATTGAGGCCCCATCTTAGCTGATCTTGCCCCTTTGTTACCAAGATCTTCCTTTGTTTTAACATGCTCATGAGTTCCTCTACTTTTGTTTTTATAGGGTTGTCCTCTCTGCAGTCTATTTTCCTCCAGTTTCTACACTTTCCGGAGTCATGAGGAAGATTCCAGAAATCTTTAAATTTTATTAATCCTTGGGAATCTGTTTTCTACTTAAGGCTTATAAAGTCCTCTCTTATCAGCATTGGTTCTTGTTTCCATTTGTCTTCCCAAAAGAGAGCTAGATCTCCTGCTCTAATTTCCCAGAAACTATTGTTTTGTACTAGGCTTCTGTTTTCCCAGGCTTTATTCCAGATGTAAGAGCCTTTTATGTGTCCATACATTCTTATAAGATCACTTTTTTGCCAGGCGCTTGCATATTTTTCTTTACAGAGTTTAGCCCATTGAGCCCCTAGTTCTCTAACCCACCTCCACCAGAGCTTGGCTCCTAAAACATTACTTAGAATCTCCTGATCATCTAAGCCAAGACCTCCGTGACATTTGGGTTTACAAATTTTATCCCAAGAAAAAAGGGCCCATTTCTTCCTTGTTTCCTCCTTGCCCCAAAGGAAGTCTCTATGGATGTTCCTAAATTGCTGTAAGACCCCTTTGGGAGCTGGAAGGGCTGATAAAAAGAAAACGGGGATAGATTGAAGAACGGCCTTTGTCAAAATCAACCTTCCAGCTAGGTTCAATGATCTGAAAGTCCATTTTTTGACTTTTTCATGCATCTTGTTGAGCACCGGTTCCCAAATACTTTTGTGCAATGGTTTAGCTGTCAGGGGAATTCCCAAATATTTTGAAGGGAGGAAATCCCTTTGAAAGCCCAGAATTATGGAGATATTCCTTTGAATTGCAATGTTAGTATTTAAGAAAAATAATTTGATTTGGAGAGAATAACTTCCATACCTGTAGCCAAGGCAAAGTCATTTAGGATTTGTTTGTACGCTGAAGCTTCTTTGACTGTGGGGATACCCTACAACATGGTGTCATCCACAAATTGTTGGTGAGTCATTGTTTGACCATTCTCCATTAATTGGAGGCCTTTGATCTTTCCTAAGACTTTGGCTTGATTGATGGATCTGCCCAGACCTTCCATCATGAGGATAAAGAGAAAGGGAGAGAGTGGGTCTCCCTACTTGAGGCCTCTGGAAGGAGTGAAGATCTCTGAGGGCGAGCCATTCACCAGAATTGAAAAGCTGGAAGAAGTAACCAGAGCCATAACCCATCTGAACTAGTTGTGATCAAACCCAAAAGCAGTAAGGACCTTCTTGATGTAAATCCAGTTCACCTTGTCATACGCTTTTGCAATATCTAATTGCATGATCATACCAGCCTTCCTTTTGCTGGTAAGCGTATGAACTACCTCGTGGGCTTGAATAATGTTGTCTAGTATTTGTGTTCCTTCCACATAACCAGATTGTTCCCCTGAAATTAAAGACGAAAGAAGAGGTTTGAGTCTGCTAGCCAAAATCTTGGAAATAATTTTGTAAACAACATCGCATAAAGCAATGGGTTTGAACTTATTAGGAGTCAGGCTGAGTCCTGTTTGGGGATCAGGTAGATGAAGGAGGTGTTGAGGGTTTTCAAAATGGTCTTGTTTCTTCTGGAGTCCTCTACAACATTTAGAATATCCTGTTTGACAACATTCCAACAGGCATTGAAAAAGTCCACATTGAAACCATGTGGACCTGGAGCTTTGCCATTCTGCATATCTTTGATAATCTCACTAACTTCTTCTTCGGTTACTAGTTTATTCAGGTTAAAATTATCCTCTTTAGACACCATTCTAGGGATATTTTTTGTAATTTCCTTAATGCATTGTTCTCTGTCTAGATTATTTTCCTTTGTGATGCCTTTGAAATGTTGGACCAACACAGCTTCAATATTCTTATGAGAGGTCTGAAGCTCCCCATTCTCATTCAATATCGAAGAGATTCTATTGTGCGCTCCGTTGGCCATGGTAGACCTGTGGAAAAATTTGGTGTTTCGTTCACCTTCTTTGAGCCATTTAACTCTAGACTTTTGTCTCCAAAAGATTTCCTCTTATTTGCATAAATTCTCCCATTCTTGATTGTGTTTATCAACCTGTTTACTTTTGAATTTATCAAAACCATCTATGATCAATGCTTGGTTTAGTTCCTGTAGTTTAATTTCCAATGATTTTTTGTCTACGAAAATATTACCAAAATCCTTCTTATTCCATTCTTTGAGTCTGAGTTTTATGTGCTTTAGTCTTTTATGAAGGAGGAACATTTTGGTGCCCTAGATCTGCAGATCTTCTTACCACCATTTTTCAATGTCGCTGATGAAATCTAGGTGGGAGAGCCAGATGTTCTCAAATCTGAAGGGTCTATTCCTCGGAGAATCGATCCCTTTGATCTCTAAATGAATCGGCCAGTGATCAGAGCCTCCAAATGGGAGAACACTGCAATTATTTCTTTATTATTGAGCATCAGCTCCTCTGAGATAAAAAATCTGTCTAACTTGGAGGCGACCTGGGCATCACCTCCTCTTTTGTTATTCCAAGTAAAAAAGCCGTTGTGCATTTTAGAGTCAACCAGTTTCATATCTTCTGTGAATGATTGGAACACTACTGAATCTTTGCTTAGCGTTCTGGTACCTCCTTTTTTTCTGAAAGAGATTTAATCATGTTGAAATCTCCTCCCATGATCCAAGGGATTTCTTCATGTCTACTTCTGAGATCTACCAGGGAGTTAAGAAATTTAAGTTTCTCATCTATTTGTTGAGGACCATTAACATTCATAACTAGGAAGGTGTCCGACACCCCCACTGGTTGAATGATAACTGATAAATAATTTCTTGATGCCTCTGCATCTATTATGCTGACTTTTTGGGGGTTCCCTAGAGTGAGAATGCCCCCAGCTGTGTTCTCTGCTTTAACTTCTAGAAACTCAAATCTATTAAGTCATTTGCTATGGATTTGTTTTAATTTTTGAATGGAGCATTTTGTTTCTTGAATGAATATTATGTCCAACGTTGCTAGCTTCATTCTATTACTTAGCATTCTTTGTTTTCTTTTACTTCCTAGACCTCTGATATTCCAAGATATGAACTTTATAATTAAAGATTTGTAAAGGAATAACTGGTTAGATCTTTCATCTTATCGAAATCTATCATTAGCTTTCCACACTCCATCAAGAGCTCATTTTTATTTTTCCTGTCCCTCTTCTTTCTTGGATTTGTAGTAGCTACTCTTGGAGTTGATTTCATTGTTTTCACCCGTCTATGCTCCTATTTGGGAATATTTTTACCTTTATCCAGCCCTCTTTCTTGAGTTTTCCATAAAAACAACTTCTGTATCCTGTTGCATTCTTCTTGAGGCAGTGAATCTATTCCTCCTTTGGTTCCCTACATCAGGAATCCTTCCAGATCCAGGTTTTCCTTGTTGAGAATTTCTTGTAATTCATGATCTTCCAGATCTGTTTCACTTTGGGTCATTTCCTGGTCCATCTCCATTTCTGTTTCACTTATCATCACTTCTTTTTGAGAACCAATCTCTTGAGATTGTTTTTTTCCTTCTTCTTTGTCTTTTTTATTAGTACCTTCCTCCTGATATTGGTTTTTTGTTGTGATTTCTTCATTCTCTTCCAGCACTTGAAACTTGTTCTGACTGACCTTTTGCCCCTCATTATACTGTTTCTTAAGCCCCTTTTTTCCTCCTTTTCCTCTACTTGCCACTTTCTGAAAGCTTTCTATGTCCTTTGTTGTATTAAGTTTATCTTTGTTGTCTGCTTTACTGAGAGGGCAGTGTCTGAACAGATGTCCATGTTCATGGCACCTATGGCATCTGAAAGGGATATGCTCGTAGTCCACTGTCTGCACCCACTCTTCATCAAAAACTTCTAGGATAACTTCATCTGGAAGCGCTCTTGATAGATCCATTTCCACACATATCCTTGCAAAGGAGGTATATTTTCCTCTTCTTGTGGCTTCAGAAGCTTTGACAAAATGTCCTAGTTTATTGCCAATAGTAGCTAGTGATTCAGTTTGCCAATAATCAAGAGGTAGAGAATAGAGCTTTACCCACACTGGAACCGAAGAGAAAGTCTCTCGCTCTGGGACAAAGTTCATCCTCCATGGCCTCATATAGAGACCAGCTGCTGCAAAAAGTAGGGTCCTCCTTCGAATATTCTGTCTTTGTCTTCGATGTTTGAGAACACCACTGTGAAGAATCCCTTTGATCCAAGATGTAGGTCAATGCTTCCTTTGGGTTTCAAGTGATACTTAATCCATGTCTGTAAAGATTTTTTAGTGGGCCATAGTCCCATGAATTTACAGATAATGGCGTAGGTCCCCATGTGTTCCCTATGTGCCTACAGAGCATGATCATTTAATATTACTCTAGGAGATATTTCTGCTTTTGGTTTGTAAGGTCCTTTTTGTTTTTTGTCTCTTGAACCCTGACTTTTGTTTTCTTCCTCTTTGTCCTTTGTGTAGCTATTTTCCTTGGTTTTGGTCCCATCTGCCTCCTTTTCAATATCCCTGTTCCTTTCATTCATACAACCTTTGCTATTCCCTATCGGTGATTTACTTCTGCTGGCAACAACATCTTTGTAGGAGGGAGCCGAGTTCCCTCCTCTACCGCCCTCCATTGGAGACGAACTCTACTGATTTCTGTAACCCTATTCGCTTCGCTTCGGCTCTCCCGCGTTCTCAGTCCGTCTTCCGAGTACTTTGATGTTCAAAATCTCTTCTTGAGAGTTAATTTCACTTGTGCAGAATATATATATTTTTTGTTCATGTTTAGTATATTCAAATATATTTGTGAGGCTACCATTAGCATATTTGAATGTTCATCTTTAGCATTTGTATTTGTGCAAATATAATATTATGTAAAAATAGAATTGATGTGAAATAAATATATATATATTATATAATAATATAATATATATTATATATATATATATGCAGTTTTAGTTAGCCAAATTCCAATGCAACCTAACAATATATTTATACTATTTTTTTTTATATTCTCATAGTGTAACAAGGTAGGAACATTTTTTGGGTTTGGAAGTATGGTTCTAGGATTTTGTCTTCATTGGTTTATATTCTAATTCAACTATACTTATAATAAGCAAGAGTATTTACAATGTAGCCCTTGTTCAAATATGGTCAAACTTCAATAATTAAACTAAATGACAAAAAACACTAGCTATACAGCCTTGTTTAATATCCTTTTATTTCATTTTATAATACCAACGGTTGGAAAAAAAAATATTAAACCAATAATTTAAATAATTATAAAACACATTATACACCACACTCAAACCTGACCTATAAAATCCAACATTAAACCCACCGGTCGTTGATGCATGGTTAGACATCCAATATATTCGTATCGCTTCCTTTTGGTCTTGTGGTCCCCTCAACTATTATAATACGCTCCAACTTGGATTTATGTTACCCACTTTTATCATAAATTTACTCCAATCTTCTTGATTTTATAAAATGCAAAGTCGTTGATTGAAACTTTGTAGAAATAAATGTATGTATTGGTTGGGTGGTCCTGTGACTAGAAAATAAAAAACTGATGGTGATGATCGGTGGTCTTCCGATAATTATACAATTTTCTTTTGTATAATTATTATATTCTTTAATATAAAATTAAAATATTAATTATATAAATTAAATATTGTTTTATTATTTATTCATAATTAATTAAATAAATGGTGGAATTTTTATTATTAATAAATTTTTGGAACTATTTATTTTTACTATTTCATATTATTATTATTAAATATTTATTATTATTATTATTTTATTTAATAATAATTAAAATACAGTGTGTTATTAGCAAACTTGAATTTTTTTTTAAATGAAAAAATAACCTAAAAATTACCTATTTCACAATTATCTTTATCATAAAAAGTTCATGATACAACAACTAATATTAATTAATTAAATCTATATATTAATAAATTTTTGTTCAACTTACACAATTAATATATTTTATGCAATTATAATAATAATCTTACTTTATGTTGTTTGTTTGTTGGTTGGTTTTTTTTTTTTTTCAAGTTAATCTATTAATATGTAACAAAATATGATTACAAGGAGGCATGGGCCTCAACAGTGCTGAACATTGTTTATCAGAGAAAAACTTGACGGCCCTATCGATGGGGAAACCAGTCTGCAAAGGCAAAAATACCCAGATGTTGGATATCAGTCTTTAAAACATGAAATAATAAAACAAGAGGGATTCCAACAAAATAATCATAAACCCAGAAACAGAAAAGAGCAAGTCAGCAAAGGGGACCTCAACTGGCAAATGGGTGGCACCTGGTTGCCACGCGTCATCACTTGAGCTTGTCCAGGGTGGGCTCCTCTTCGATGAGGCATGCATACCGATACTAGTCATCCTCCTCCTGCGACACGCCGTTGTGTGGCCCATGAGCAACATGGATGCCATCGGAGTTGCCAACTACTGCATGCGATCCTGACGCGTCAACCATGCTGCCACCTGGTGGTTGCGTGTCTCCAGAACTTCCTCTTGTTGTATGCAGACCGCCACCTAGGGCATTTCCATGTAGAGTACCCATTTCCTCGTCCATTGCGTGCTTACCAGAATCACATTCATTCCTGAGCCTGCGTGCCTCCTGTTGCTGCGCTCCAGTACTTCCCGACGGGGCATCCTGCGGCTCATTTTCTTCAGAGAAAACAATGGTAATGGTGGCAGTAATGATCAGTCTATTTAGGGCGCTACAGAAGTGGAACTGGGTTGGGTGGGGAGCTGGGTGAGGGGGCAATGAGAAGTTGGCAGTGTGGACCGCGACATCTCTTCGGCAGTCTCTTGGAAGTTGTGCGCGTCCCCGACCACTGCGGGTATCAGGATACCTGCCGGAGACCAAGCTATGAGGGTAAGGAATTTCAGGCGAAGGGGAAGGGGAGACGGAATCAGGGCTCGACATCTCCGGAGGGTGGACGCTACCACCCCAACTTCCACCTCTTCGACTTCTAATACGATGACGAATGTGAGCCATGGCAGAATGCCAAGCCGAGTTATCAGTGGAAGAGATGGCTGAAGAATTGAGCATAGGGTGAATAGGGGAAGGCTGGGTGGAAGTCAAATTGTAAAGCCTGGAATGAGAGTAGTGATGCCCATTGCCAAAGTCAACACAACTCACTAAACAACAACAGCTCCCGGTGACAGTGCCTGAACAGGGTTCAGCAACTTGGGCCAAACAATTGCAATGGAGCGAGGGGGGAGGGGAGTCCATATCTGTGCACATAATGGGCAGTTCTGAGCGTGAGTACCAATTAAAATCCACTTGCAAGCAGCCATGAATTCGGCTCAGGCTGGCTTGGGAGGGAACGCAGATGGCCATGTGGCTCATCCTCTCACCGCCTACCAGTCTAATCCTCATTAATGTCTTGATTGTCACTCGCATCCGAGTAATCTTTACTTTATGTTAATGGTACTTGTATAAGCCATTTGAATATACACTAACTCATTTAAATATCTAAACTTATCACATTACATGCGTTTTTATTTTAAAAAACCAGTAATATTATATTTTATGTTTTAAAATTTTAAAATTAATAATTAAAT
>APFE030616787.1:0-23724 GCA_000404065.3 Pinus taeda | reverse complement strand
AGTTTTTTTTTAACATATTTTATTTTTTTGTTTGTCTTTTTTTATGTATATTTTTGTATTTGATTTTTTGATAAATAATCAAGATTAAAAAAAAGAAAAGTAAAACAACTTGAAAAGTCGTTAAGTAATCATAATTTAAAAAAAAATTCGACATAATGAATTTTAAAGTGTGAAAAATAAGTTGTCTAAAAAAAACGTATGCTGCATCAACACTTTTAAAAATCAGTATGAAAATCACTAAAATTTAAAAATGAATATTTATATTTGATACATAAGAAAATTTAAAGCCTTATTCATACATGTTCATAAGGTGTTGACAATTTACACCTATGAGTATTTAATATACATGTTCATTTTTTATGCAATATATATACATATTCCCTTATGTTGTCCTTTCTCCAGCTTAGGGTATTTTTCAAAGCTTGAAGAAAAAACATAAGACCAACAATGGCCAAGTTAAAATTTTCCCTTGTAGTTTAGGAGTTATATCACTTACCCTTATATATTGGTATTTCCTTTCTCTTTTCTAGTTATGCTAGAATTGTCACAACATCTAGCCTACATTTATTCTTCTTTATCATGTTGCTCAACCTTCGATCAAACTGTTAAATATTAGGATTACAATTAACAATCATCCCAATAAATCCAAATTCTTTGTTCATTTTGTTTTCAAATAGACTCCACGTTCCAATGGTGAGTTGGTTATAAATTATACCAATTGACTATTAAATCTGTGATTCGATATTACGAGTCTACAACTCACAACAATATTGAGTCCCTCCATACATCCATTCGATACAAGAGATTCAAAAGCCATCAAAATTCCTTTTTTATATTTTAAGGGTCGTGAAAATTTCTATATTTTTGGAATTGATCTTTATCTTATTCTATCTATACTTACTAAATTTGATGTAAATTTAATATTCTTTCAGTTATCAACAACACTATTTCAATGTGCTTTCATATTTGTTTGGTGTCGAGGAATAATCCTGAAACTATTATCACATTACTTCCAACTTAAAATTTTCAATTATATTGCTTATTTTATTATTTTTGGGACTAATCTTCTTCCATTATTTTTATCATAACTTATATCCATCTCATAGATTCCCAAACAAAAAATTCACCCATCTATTCTGTAATAGTCTTCAATTGCTTCATACCCACTTTTTGTAATTTAATTATTTTGGTTTTGGTTGTTACGAAAAAAGAGGACTTGTAGATCATGTTTGACACCTTCGTTCTTAACTCAGTCTTGTGAAATTTTTTTGGGAGGAATTTCCTCTTATATGACAACTATAAAACGCCATAAATCTCACTGCACACTACAACTCTTACAATTTTAAAGCCTCAAAAGGATATTAATTGAAATGAATTCCTCCAAACTAAAGTTGTGTGGGAGTCTCTCTAGTGTATGAGTTCATTAGTTTTCATTTATCAATTATTATGAATTATAAAATTCAAGCTTACTTATGTGAATTCCTCTACTGTTGTAACCTAGTTTTTTGTGGCTCTTCTTTGTTCATGAGAAGAATTTTCAATGAGTAAGTTCATTAATTATTTTATCAGTTATAAAAGTTGTACCACTAGTTATTATTACGTTAGACTCATTTATATTTGAGTTACATTGTTGACATATAGTTTTTTTTTTATCGTCATTTTCGATGTATGTCACTTTGTTTGCTAATGTTTAATTGTGTGGAAAGGATGTCAACTATTCTCACCAATCACCCAAAATGTCTCCAATAAATTCATATTCATACAGGTATTTTGTAATTGTAAGTGTTCTATTTCCCATTCCATCTATGAGAACAATTATCATTTAGTATAGGCAGACAACTTCCCTTCTACACCAATACATCATATATTTTGGCTTTATGCATTACACGGTTTTCAGTCCCTTCCATTCCTATACACACTTTATTTTGTATATAAACTCTTGATTTTCTTTTAATTTCTTAAACATATAATGTACTTATTATTGGGAGTGTTTCACAATGATATTATAGATTTCTTCCTTTTCATCTTGCTTCCCCTGCACAAGTAATAGTACTTCCTTTGTTAAGATTAAAAACTATTTTCACTACCAAGTATTACTTTTCATGCACTTTCTCCACTAGGTTCTTGATCACCATATAATATAGGCATGAGAGGGTAGCTGATACCAATCAAGTAATTTCTTTTCAACATTAAGTATTACTTACCAATGATATATTTGCCTCTTTTATACATGTCTCTTCTTCAACTATCCATGTTAGAGTTTTAATTTAAGATATTATGTATCAAAACATACTATAATTTTTTTTTTATTATTGTAAAGGGGGCTTGCAACTAGAAACATATATTCATCATGCAAATAACCATGAATTTTTAAGGATGATTTCATATGCAACTCCTTGCCTTATATCATTTAACATACCCATTTAATATTTTATAATTATTTAACATTATGGCATTTAATACTTCCTTTACACATGTATATGTGTCATAATTTTTCTATTCATACACTTCCCTATTGTTATAATTATGAACTTCTATCTATCCATTACGCCGCAATCATGAAATATGATTTACTAATTAACATGTGTTAGTACTTAGGTTGCCCAATCATGCCCATCATATCAGTTCTTATAGGTGAGGGTATCCCAAAAGTAACCAATTGATATTTAGTAGTGTAACCAAATTATTTTCGATGTATCCATGACATGCATCTTCATTGATTTGACTCTATTACAATTTTATTATTATTATTATTTAATTTCTCTTTTGTTTGTCATTGCCAACACCAAATTAATTTCCAATTCTCCGTCACTATCGAACTCTCATATTTTTATTACTATTTTCCCTTAAGCAGGCCATAGTGTTGAACCCTTAAGCTCTGATACCACTTGTAACATACCCTTAAAGTGAACAAACAATTTTTTATTTCTTTTTTGTCTTATGGATCTTATTACTTTATATACATATATATATATTTTTAAGCCTTAATTACATGGTTATTCCTTTAAAATGTTTCTTTTAACAACATAATCTAAACAATTTCAATCATATAAATACCATTGGGTTCATACTTATTCCTTTGTTTTATTTGGTCTCTGTGCAACTTGAGTTGTTGACTTGTTAATACATATCTCATATGCCATCAAGCGTTAACTTAGGATGTACTAATGTGTTTTACTAAATAATGTGATAGGAGGGAATAACTCTCTCGATCATCCTACAACTATATGTCACTACAGTTGTCACAACCCTCGATACTTATGCTTGATCTATGGCTATGTGAAGGTAGGTTTATATTGGCGGTATGGATTTGGAGGAGCCAGTTGAGGTAACTACCCTCCCTCCCCAATGTCGTAGGTGGTTCATTCTACAAAGTTCTCACTGAGGTATTGACTCTCTAACTTGTAGTTTCCATTGTGTTTTGAGGGCTTTAGGTCGCTACCCATTCACCACTAAAACAAGTAAGAAATGTGTCAAGCCTGATGTTCTGTTATGGAATAACCTTCTATCAACTATCGGTGTAATTTTTCTATTGGTGCTAATTTTTAATCCTACATAGTTAGGTTTGGATCTTCACAGGGACAGTTTAACACATCATTTCTTGAAAATAACTTCATTCTAGACAAACATTTTTTTTTATATAATTTATTTCTTACTAAGCGATGGTTTCTAGGTATATTTCTAATTATCTAGTTATTCTCCCCTTCCAATTCTACAATACCAACGTGGATCTTTCAATCCTTCTTATAGGTACTCACATTTACTATTTCATTTATCTGTAAGTTTTCTTATGTTTTGGGTTACCAACTCTTGACATGATTTAGGGGTGTCGTTGTTGTAACAATGTTGTCAGGCGAAGTGTTTTTATCATTTTGCAATTCCATTTAAATGCTTGGACATGGCTTTGATTCCCATCTCACATTTGACTTATGACTTCTCTTTTCCTGTAGGCTAGCTAATTGAGCTTTTCTAGATAGGGTTTGTCCATAGTACTACCAAGCCTTTAGTTCTTTTTTAACTCTGTCAAGGTTTAGAATTTGGGTCGAGAGTTAGGGTTTTATGAGTTTTTTTCAAGGAACCAAAATATATATATTTTTTGTAAGCTAACGTAGTTCCTTTCATTTCTATTAATTCGGGTTGAAAATTGTACATACATTCAATGACCTCAACCCGCCCCGAAGGGAAACTGGGTTTGTTGGCCATCTTAAGTTTTTATAGGCCATACAAAAACAAAAAATACTAAGTTTGATTGTCCATGCTAGATATACTAAACAACCAAAGAGACTACTCTTCTTTCCTATTTGCATAAAGAACTATGACAAAAGGGAGAGCATGCTCTCAACAACCTATCTAAGAGAAACTTATACATATATAAAAGATCAGTCTACCATGTTTCCAGGCTGATTGTCTTCTTCCTTTGTTCCAGGAAATATCTTCTTTAACTCTTGTTGAATCTCCTCAAGCCTGCTATCCTACATGAGTAGAGTTATCCGAAGGTTCTTCAGTTCTCTTTTCACATTTGGAATGCCCTGGGCCATCTCTGCCATCTCCATAGCCACCTATTCCATTGCTTTTTACAGCAGTCTCTTCATCACCCAATAAACATGCAGGGCATGCTTATATAGGGACAGACAACCTCTGGTATTTCCTGGGTCCAAAAACAAGTATTCTAAGTCCTCCATTTCGGGGTCCGACTCCTCCTGCATGGCCACTTCCTCCAAATCCTTAATTATCCTTCGAATATCCACGTTGGTTTCCTCACTGTACACTCTCTCCGCCTCTTGGACTTTATGCTTCAGTGTTTTCTTGCCCCGACGCTTTCTGGCCAGTGATGGGGAGCTCCGTTCTTGGCTTCCAGCTTGGCGTCCTCTCACTCTACCTCTACGTCCCCTTCCATGTCCTAAGCGACCAACTCTGTTTTCATCCTTTGCCTTGCTACCCTTACCAGTTATCATCGAGGGGGATCTAGGGCATACTTCTTCTCCATGCCCCTTGGCTTTCTTCTCCAGGTTCCACGCCTTTTCTGGTAGCTTATCCACTGGTGGCCTCCCCTTCCCCATTCCGCTTCTCCTTGTCTGCATGTGATAACCCTGATCTGGGTTTTTCCCCTCCTCCCGTCCTATCTTCCTCTCCATACTCGACTGCTTCTGATCCTTAATTTCTCGTGGTTCGGCTATGATTTTGTCCTGCCCAGTCCTGCTTCCTTCCCCGCTCACATTGATTACAACCTTTCTCATGTTTCCCTTAGTTGCCTTTCGTTTGGTTCTACAAAGGGTGGGAGGCTAGTCCCTCTGCTTTCTCCTACCAACTTTAAACCTTGAACTATCATCCGATTCCTTGCCCCTATCAGAGCTATCGTAGAGGGCGGTGACGGTTATCTCTCCTGCACACCTCTTTCCGTATCCAATTACCTTATCTGGCCACCCAACTCTGTTCCTCTGCACCTCCTCCCTCTACTGAACCTCATCCCTCTACTGCATGCATTCTCCATTAGCTCCCTCTCCTCCTCTACTTAATCCTACGCCAGTTAGCCTGCACCCCATCGTTAGAACACCACCACTCTCTCCACCTCTGCCTTTCATTTATTTGTCTCTGTTGTTTCTTGGAATTATGACCTGCCTGCATTCCGTCCTGTCAACCTGCATTATTATCCTTGTGCTAGGTGGCTTATCATACCCCCTTCCTGCCACTTCCATGATCTCCCACGTCGACACCATTTTCACCCCGATCGGGGACCGTTGATGATCCTTTTCATCAAGTTGTGGTTTGATTATTGTCTTGAGTAATAATGGAGTTGAGAGTCTCCCATTGAGGTTTGTTTATTGAGGTTGGCCATATACTGTCTACCTTCCCCTCCTGCTTGTTGCATCCCCAATTTTCTAGGAAGTTTGCTGCTTTGTTTTTGTCTCTCCTAACATGTTTAATAATTTTATACTCAATACGTTTCAATATGTCTTCCAAGTCTTGAATTATCCCTGCAGTTCGCCAGCTCTTTGCTACATGTTTCCAATTCTTCCCATTGTTGAGATTCCTAAGCATTTCTATTACTATCTGTGAATCGCCTTCAATTTCCAGGTTTGAATACCCATTTCTTATTGCTATTCTGATGCCTTGGTAGACTGCCATCAATTCTACTTCATTGTTGGTCATTATGCCTCCCTGGTCAGCATACACCCATCTAGTGCGTCTTTCATTATCTCTGAAGATACCTATGAATCCTGCTGGCCCTAGGTTTCCTCTGGAAGCCCCATCAAAATTTAGTTTGATGAAGTTTGCACCAGGGTAACTGAACTTTTCTGGACTCTGGATCTGTAATATTTGGTTTCTTTTCTTCTGGGGATACACCATGTTGAAATCCATATTTAGGATAGCTAGGATTAGGCCTTCATCTGCGGTCGATTTCCAGTCTTCTTCCTCCCATGTGTTTGCTAGAACAGTCTCACTTATCAATTTTTGCGTTTTTCTCCAAATCATTTCTATGGGATTGTCTTTATTCTGAAAGATTCTTTGATTTCTTTCCTTCCATATAGGCCATATAGTAAACCCCATAGCTAGACTCCAAGCTCTCCTAACTACCGGGCATGAAAATTGTCCCTTTCCCCATTGGAAGATGGTCCATTTAATATCAAGGGGGTCCCTGTTTGATTTTCCAAAGAGGTTCCTAACTTCTTCCCATTGATGCTAGGCAAAGGGGCATGAATTCAGAAGATGTTCCTGTGTTTCATTTTCTTATTTGCATAGGCTGCATCTGGGAGGTCCCTGGAATCCTCGCTTCTGTATCTTGTCCCACGTCAGGATTCTTCCTTTTCCTACTAACCACGTGAACAAGGTTACATTTTTGCTTCCAATCGAGAACTTCCTCTTCTTGTTCCTGTCGGGTAGTTAAATAATAGGCTTCTTTAACTGTGAAGGCCCCCCTTATGGATCTTCCCCATCTAAGTATATCTGGTCTCATTGTAATTTTGATTCTTCTTGATTCCATCTCTTTTATTAGTATCTCTTTCTGCTTTTGGTATATATTTCCCTCCCACTCTTTTGGTTTACTCCAAGTTCACTAGGTCTCATCCTGCTCCTCTTCTTTCCAATATTCCTTGACGTGCTTTAACCCCTCCATTACAACCCTCTGATATGTACTCTGCAGGGCTTGTATTCCTACCATTCTTTCCCTTTGTTGCCATGCCTCCTCCCAAAATTTGGCTATACTTCCGTTCTTAATTTCCCAGAATGCATATTTGTTTATGATAACTCTGTTCTGGTTGGCTAGGTCCCATATTGTGGATCCTTTCGGAACTTCCTCCAGTCTAAGAATACCTTCTATAGTCGTGGGCATATTATATTTTTGAGTCCATATCCTTTTTCCTAAATCATTACCCCCCCTCATCCACCTCCACCAAAGCTTTGCCCCTAGGACTTGGTTCAAGATACCCAGGTCCCTGAGACCTAGTCCCCCCTCTTCTTTTTGTTTTGACAGACCTTTCCATGATACGAGGGCTCATTTCCTTTGTTCTTTAGGTCCTCCCCAAATAAATTTTCTGAAAATTTCCTTCAATTTTGTGCATACTCCTTTGGGGGCTGCCATCACCGAAAGGGAATAGATTGGAATAGCTTGGAGAATTGATTTCAGGAGCACCAATCTTCCTGCTATATTCAGCGATCGAAAGGACCAATTTACAAGTTTATTCTTGAGTTTTTCCATCATTTGCTGCCAGTTTGCTATCTTTAGAGGGTTTAAAGCTAATTGATTCCCCAGGTATTTTGTTGGCAGTTATCCTGGGCGAAAGCCCAACGTTCTCATCAAGTGGGCTTTGATCGGATCTGGGGTGTTAAAGAGAAATGTACAAGATTTTTCTTTGTTGCTTTCCATACTCGAGGCTTCCATAAAAAGGTCCAAAATCCTCTTTACCCTCTTAACTTGTCTTAGAGAGACCTCACAAAAGAGCATGATGTCATCAACGAACTGCTAGTGACTAATGGGTAAGTTGTTTCCCCATAACCTCAATCCTTTGATATTTTTTTTCCCTCATCTCTTTCTTGAAGTATCTTCCTAGACCTTCCGCTGCAAGAATGAACAAGAAAAGGGATAAGGGATAGCCCTGTATCAGTCCCCTTGTGGCGTTAAAGGTCGAAGTTGGCATCCCATTCAAAAGGATAGAGAAATTGGGTGTTGATATCAAGTTATAGACCCAGTCTATCCATCTATTACTGAAGCCAAAAGCCATGAGAATTGATTTGAGGTAACCCAATTTAGGCAATCATAAGCTTTTGACAGGTCCAATTTTATCATCATTCCCCTCTCCTTTTTTAGTTTTAGAGAATGGATCACTTCCTGAGATGCCACCAAACCATCTAGAATTTGCCTCCCTTCCACAAACCCAGTTTGTTCCGGGGATATTATACTAGAGAGAATTGGCTTCAATCTCTTAGCCATCAATGTAGCAATTATTTTATAAATTACGTTACAAAGGGTTATGGGGCAGAAACCTTGGGCATTTTCTAAATTAACAGATTTAGGAATAAGAGTCAAGAGAGTACAGTTAAGACCCAGCCATAGCTTCTGGTGTCTACGAGAGTCCTTGACCACATCCAGAATGTCTTGTCCAAGAAAATGCTAGCCTACTTGGTAGAATTCCGCTATAAATCCATCAGGTCCTGGGTCTTTGTTTTTTTTCATTCCCTTCACTATATCCTCCACTTCCTCCAATGTTGCTACCCTCATCAAGGCCATGTTTTGGTCCCTTGATATCATTTTTGGAATTTTGTTGTAGATCCCTTCTATAGCCTCTTCTCTGTCAACTTGGGGTTCGGTCAGAATGTCTTTGTAATACCCAACTAGTACTTGTTCAATTCCTTCGTCTTGTGTTATTCTTTTCCCTTCTTCATTTTTGATTGAGAAAATTCTGTTTCTTTGTCTGTGTTGGATCATGGCTTGGTGAAAGAACTTAGTGTTCTTTTCTCCTTCCCGTAGCCAGTTTATCCGAGACTTCCATTTCCATAATATTTCTTCCTGTTCTCTCTGTTCCTCTAGTTGGCTGATTAGTGTTCCCTCTTCTCTGCTTCTTTCCTCGTTTTGGCCTTCTTCTATAATTTTTTGTTGCATCTCTTCCATTTTTTTCTCTAATCGTTGCTTCTTCGTAAATATATTACCAAACTCCTCTTTATTCCATTTTTTTATTTTCTCCCTGAGTTCTTTGAGCTCTAACTGAAAGGTTTGCATCTTGCTTCGTCCTCTTTGTTGTCTTTGAGTCCACCAGTCCTCCACCTTTGACATGAACTATTGATTCCTGAGCCAAAAGGCTTCAAACCTGAAGGGCTGTTTTTTAGGACTCTTGTTGATGTCTATTTCCAATCTAATAGGCCAGTGATCTGAGCCCATAGCAGGAAGGATCATTGATTCCACAAATACATCCCTATTTATGATCTATACCAATATTAAGAATCTATCCAGTCTCGATGCTATTTGGTTTCTTCCTCCCCTTCTATTATTCCATGTATGAATCAAATTTATCATGGGATTATCTACCATTCTATGCTTTGTTAACATTTCACTGAAAGCCTCCATGTCTTGGTCCGGTTTTCTTAATCATCCTCTCTTTTCTCCTATCTTTTTAGTCATGTTAAAGTCTCCCCCTACGATCCACTGAGTCTCTGGGAAGAGCCTTCGAATTGTTTTCATGTTTCGAAGGAAATTTTTGTGTTCCCTTGATAAGTGCGGGCCATAGATTCCTATGAGGAGTATCCACTCAGATGATCCTAACATTCTAAAAGATCCTAAGAGGATTCGAGGGAGGCTTACCCAGTTTTTAATTTGCACCTCCTCTGGGTTCCAAAGGACTGCCAACCCTCCTACCGTGCCTACTGCGTTTTGACCCATTACCTCATAATCAGTATTGTGCTTTCTCATTATTTCTTCTACCTTTTGGGAACTAATCTTGGTTTCTTAAATTATCATTAAACTAGGTTTGTCTTTCTTCAACTTATCCTTTAGATACCTCTGTTTTCTTTTACTATTGAGATCTCTGATGTTCCAACTTGTGACTATCATTTTAAAATTTTGGATTGTTGTTGAAATACGTCTGAAAGAGGTATAACCCTACTTGAGTTTACCAGCATCTCTCCTACCACTTGGATGGTTTCAATCATAGGCCATCTCCCTGTTTTCCTCCCTCCTTTGCTAGTACTTCCCATTCCCATGCTCTGAGCTCCTTGCGCTCCTATTTGTTCCAGTTGACTTGCTAGAAATGTTCCTTTCTTTTCCTTATATTTCTTGAACATCTCTTCATACAATTACTTTTGGTCTTTAGGTATGAATCTCTCATCTAGGTTCTTCCATTCTTGTAACAATGTTTTCATTATTCGTTCCTCATCGCTTCCGCTGTCCTTTTGGGAATCGATCTCCATCTAAGATTGCTCCACAGGCAAGTCCATGTTTTCCTCTGTTCCTTCTTGTTCCATGTTTCTTTGGTTTAAGTCTGGCTCCTTTGTTTCTTTAGATAACTCCATAGGTTCTTCTTCGCTCTCTACCTTTTCCATCTCCCCTTCCTCTTCCTGAAGGAGTTTGAACTTATTTTGGCATTCTGTTGGCATTGTTTTGGCGGCTTGTTGCATTCTTGGCATCCCTTTCCCCGGTCTTCTTTTTCTGGGGATTTCCTGAAAACCCTCCTCTGCCCCTTCTGTTGTTTCTGTCCCTCTCTTCTCTTCTTCTTTCTTATTTGATGTTTCCTCTGCATCATTTAATGGGCATTGTTTGAAGAGATGGCCATATTCATGGCATCTTCTATAGTGGAAGGGTATGTGTTCATAATCCATCAGTTTCTACCAAACTTCGTCGTGGTATTGTAGCTCTATGTATTCTGGTATAAGTTCTGATATATTCATATATACACATATCCTTGCATAGGATGTGCATCTCCCTCTTTTTGTAGTCTCTGCTACTTTGACGAATGTTCCGATTATATTCCCTATTCCCTCTAGGATCTCTGGGTCCCAAAATTCTATTGGTAAGACAAAAAGCCTTATCCAGATGGGTGCCGCTAACATTTTTTCTTGGTCTGGATTGTAGTAGTCCTCCTAATGCTACATGAATAGACCAGCATTATTCATGAAATGTGGTCCTCCCTCAAAGGTTCTTTCCTTGTCCTCTAAATTTGAGAATATTACTGTAAAAATACCTTTTGCCGCCAGCTTTATTTCTATATGCCCTTTCAGTTTCCATCTTTGCTATATCCATCTCCATAGGTCCTTTTCGGACGGACAAAACCCTACAAACTTACATATTAAAGCATGGTCTCTCATATAGCATCTGTATTCTTCAAGTTTGTTATTCAGAATTACGAACCTAGGTTTTTTCAGAGCTCTGGGGAGACATCTTCCACCTAGTCTTTCTTTCCATCGAGTTCCCATTACGGGCGAACCTTTATTGTTTTCATTTGGGTCTCCGCTTCCACTTGATTCTCCCGCTGTTACATTTTTGTAGGAGGGGATCTCTCCCCTCCCTGGTTCCCCTACCATAGCGCCTTTCAGTTCCTCCCTGTTTTAAGGACTGGCCTTCCTCTTTTGTTATGGTAGCGCTAGTCTAGTTGATCACAAGAAGATCGCCCCCCTGCCCTGGCCTCAGCTGTTGCTCCTCTTGCTGTCACGCACCTACTAGCCCTAGTGTTTCAGAAACCCTCGTTGCCGCATCCGCTCCATCCCTCCACGTCCAACTAATCTCAAGGAACCAAAATATGAAATTTAATGGCTTTATTTGTAAAAACTAGCTACGATCCTACCTTAGTTTGAGGTATATACAAATTTTATGTCACTCTGTGGCGTTATCATACTGTAACAAACTTTTAGAGTTTCCTCAACTATAAAAATTTCTTTAGTTACAAATCTCCATATTAGTTTATGCTATAAGCTCTATTAAATATTATTCTTCATTGTAATTCATATAACTTGGAGAATTATTGGTAATGAAACAAGTTTAAAATTGGTTTTTCTTGTTTTTGTTTTTATTTTCGTTTTTTTTGCCTTTTTGTTCTGGTTTTTGTTTTTTGTTTTTGTTTTTGTTTTTGTTTGTTTTTTTGTTTTTGTTTTTGTTTTTGTTTTGTTTTTGATTGTTTGTTTTTGTTATTTTTTCATTTTTGTTTTTATTTTTTATGTTTTGTTTTTGTTTTTTGTTTTTTGTTATCTTTTTGTTTTTTTGTTTTTGTTTGTTTATTTGTTTGTTTTGTTTTTTTTTTGTTTGTGTTGTTTGTTTTTTATTTATTTATTTATTATTTTTTTTCCAGAATTCTATTGCAAGATTCGAGTAATTCTTATTACTATGTGATTATTTATTTAACTCAATGACTCTTGGAATATACTTACAATATGACCATCTTATAACTTGTGTGTGTTTTTTATTTCGACTCTTGGTGACTCATAGAACATAGGTATTGTGCCCACAACATTTATTGCATGTGAGTTTATTTTACTATTGTTTTGTGTTTGCGATTGTAGGAACCAACCCCATATATATATATATATATATGTGTGTGTGTGTGTGTGTGTGTGTGTGTGTGTGTGTGAAAGCAAAATAAAAATACAACCATAAGAAAATAGCATTGGGAACTCAAAATTTACTAAGCACCATTTGATACATTCCTAAATTTCACTTCATTGAACATATCATCTAATTTACATATTATTAACTAAATCCATAACGAAGTCATACAAAATAATATTAGAACAACATAGGTACCATTCACTAGGAGACGAGATTCAAACTTGACTTGCTGCTAATTGCCCTCCTTTGTTGTCAGTAACTTCCAAGTGTGAATGTTGACATGATTAATCCAAATGAAATGACCCACCAATTGCCTCCCAAGCCTACTCCTCAGGTCCTCTCCTTCACCACAGACCCCCATGCTACAATAAGGTTGTACAATGGAGGAATGTATTAGCTCATAGAGGAGAGCACGCTTTGGCTCAAGAGTCCCTTCTCTAAAGTCCCCTACCTCACCAAACTCACGATAGGTTGTAGTCACTACTCTGACATAGTCTCATCCATCCAACAATAGGTTAAAGAAAAGTCCCTTCTCCCATGGCCTACCCCTTATTTTATAGGAGTCCTCATAGGTGACACTTGGAATTTCATGCATAATTAATTATTTTTTATAATCCAATAGTTTGATTACTCACCCATCCATGCGTCACTCTCTCATCAAGGATCTCCAAAATTATTTACTTAGATTTAATCTAAAAATAATATTTTGCTTCACCTCAACAAGATTCCTATTTCTTCTCCTAATTGTCTCTTGAGCCCCATTTTTACTCCTTAATTTGTGTTCACTACTAAAGTCAATTGATAAGTCAAGATTTGATCTCCTATCTACTCCATAATTTAACTCAAGTTATTCTCTTATATATATATATATATATATATTATATATTATATATATTAATTAATTATGCATGAAATACCAAGTATCACCTATCATGATTCCTATAAAAGAAGGGGCAGTCCATGGGAGAAGGGGATTTTCTTTACCCTATTGTTGGATGGATGAGACTACGTTAGAGTAGTGATTACTAGCTATAGTGAGTTTGGTGAGGTAGAGGAGTTTAGATAGGGGACTCTTGAGCCAAAGAGTGCTCTCCTCTACCAGCTAATACATTCCTCCATTGTATAACCCCATTGCAGCTTGGGGATCTAGGGGGAAGGAGAGTATGTAAAGAATAGGCTGGGAGGTCAATCGATGGGTCATTGCATTTGAATTAAGCGTGTCAAAATTCACACTTGGAGGCGACCGACAACGAAGGAGGGCAATAAGAGTCAAGTAAAGTTTTGATATATATATATATATATATATATATATATATATATATATATATATATATATATATATATATAGATAGATAATATATAGATATAGATATATATGTATGGGCTGGTCCCTACAATTCCATTACAGTTTAAATAATTTTGCTATCTCTATTTTTTACTATGTTTTTATGGAGATCTTTGTCTCGATATTCCTTTGTCTCTGGAACTGTAATTATAAAATTAAATAAAATTATTCTATTGTTATGTATTCATTGATAAAATTTTAATTAAACTATAACTTCGAAGAGGGGTCAGGAACTTTTTCTCGGCTACTATAAATGGTTCGGCTTAGGAACAAGCCCAAAATTATGCACATAGTTAATTTATCTGAACATAACTCTAACCTATAACCAAACTTGGAATGTTGGAACAACCCATCATTTATTTAATAAAATTTGGCTTATATACACTACTTACCAACAATTAGTTATGTTCTCTTCTACTATATCACAACTCTTGAAAATAAATATGGTCTAGGTTATAGCCCATTCCTAGCAAAACTATGTCATTTACAATATTTTTTTATCTTTCCATTGAAACCCTCTATTAGTAATTTATAATTTACCTATTTTTTCCTCGTGTACATGACACATAATCCCAATCATATTTTTTACAAGTAGTTACAAAAATAGCTATTTCGTATACAACGATAAAATCATATTAGTGAAATACTTATCTATTCTTCTTTCAAGCTAGCTTATAGAAGTGGTCACAAAAACCAAATAGAAAGTAATGTTCCTCCCTACCAATGAGGTCAATCTCAATACTGCATCTCCTGGTTCCCTATTTTTATTTACACACATAGTGTACAATACCATTACCCTTACCAAAATGAATAGTGTACAAGACCATTACCCTTGTAATGATTTACATCTATTAGCTACATTTTCTTACAATGTATTACAATGTTTCATTTACTCATGTTATATTAGTCTAGGTTTATGAAATATTTCCTTATTAGTGACAATACACAATGTTTGCACAAACTATATATGTTCTTGAAGATTTTCACTCATATGTTAATCAATTTCATTTGAGAATTCAACTGGGCAAAGACCTCTCTCCACCCAACCAATGAGAATGGAAATTACATCTAGTTCTCACCCCTATTTTTCAATTCTAGAACAATAGATAGACAATGACCTGAAAATATATGTTATATGGCATCAAGACAATCAAGTCTAACTAAGAACGTTTTAGACTTAGAAGTCTTTATGGCATCAAGGCTATCAAGTCTAACTTAGAACCTTTTAGACTCAGAAGTCTTTCTCATAATTTCCATTGGCTCTCTACCCAACTCAAGAAATATCCTAACTACTAGTGTCCTATCGACCTTAACACTTTATGTTCAAGGTTTCTGCACTTTACTTCTTCTCTCTTTCTTTCCTTTAAGATGCCTTTGGTTTTTTATCCTCCTCCTTCCTTACTCGGCTTATTTTCCCAATGAGATGTTTTTATCTTCAGGGGGAGAGAGAGGAGGTAATTGTCTCCAACTTTGTCTGGAAATTGAAAATTTCATGTAGGGCCTTTTTCTGTGAATTCCAAGACTTGTCACAACCTTTTTTTAATGAATTAAAATAAAACTTTTAAACATTAAATTTTCGCACTATGATTTCCACATAGCCCATGATTTACGAAGTCATTCCAGTAAAAGTAAATTAAATTACTTTTCACCAAGGGGTGTTACATATACTGTAATTAATCTACATTTTTCAATTAATATTAAACTATATATTGATATTTAGTTTATAAACTACTAATTTTTTAATATTTATATAATATAAGTAAAGTATATTCACTTAAAAAAATTATAGAGTGTAAAAAATTCATTTTAGAAATAATTTATATTATTAAATTAATTAAAATAATTGAATTCTGTATCATATATAATATATTAATATATAATAATATTATTAATAAATTCAGTTGGTTGAGTCCCATCTTTAAAATTCTTTTGCTATTGAAAGGTCATGGTTCAGTTCTCTTAGACACTTTCAAGGTTAGGCCTTTGTGGTTGAGCCCTTATTACAAATATTCCATAGATGTAGCGGTCACCAATTTGTTGCCACATAGAAATACATATCTATCTATTATTCTATCTATCTATATATATATTATATATATATATATATATTATATATATATTATATATATTATAGATATATATATGATATATTTATATATATATAATAGTATAAATTGTCTATTTATATTTTATATATAAATTATTTATAAATTGAAAATAAAAAATGTTTAATTTAATATCAAATAATAATAAAATGAATATATTTTTTCAACTGGGGTAGCTCAAGCGGGATGGTTGTGGAATAAGTCTCACCGAATCAGAGATCTTCGGTTCGAATCTTGTGTTACCCTCCCCCATAGCGAGGTGAATAATGGACATGTAAAACTCGAAAATCAAAGTGTCCTACCAACCTTAGAAAAAAATAAAAGAATAAAAAGAATATATTTTTTAGTTTATAATTAATATTATCTAAAAACCAATTTTAAGTTCGATAAATTATTTTCATATTTCAATTTTAAAATACTTAAAAAAAGTTAAAATAATATATATGGAAATAGATTAACCTTTTTATGAGAAATGTTTTTCAGCGTAAATCACATGATAGAACATTTGTCGATGCATTTCAAACCAACTAGCGTGGTTCACCGTCAGGACAAGTTGAAGAATCGGTTCATGGCTACATAATAAATAGGGAGAGCAGATCATCCAACAGCTAGGTTTGACTAAACAAACGACTATATTAAATAAGAAATTATTTTATTAGAGAAATCCATATAAAACTATTAAAAAAAAATGTATATAAATATAAAAGGTAATTTTTATAACTTATTTCGAATATCTATGAAATATAAATTCAATCCTTATTCAAAAATTCATAATAAGGGATTGAGATAAAAGCTACCTATATTCTTTGCTCATAAATTCATGATAAGGAATTGATGGTGAAAGTTGCCAATGTGAAGAATAAACTATTTTTAAAATTATTGTCAATTTTTATGTTACCTTTAGTTGAAGATACAAATAGTTATGTAAAAAGTAAACTGTTTTATAAGTTATTTCCAATATATATTATATATATTTATGTTTAAAATTATAAAGCGCACACATATATATTAACGTTTTTATAAAATTATATTCAAAAATAAATAAATTAAAATTATACCAAAAAAACATAAATCTTTATAAGCTTTGGAAAAGGCTTGAAGAAATAATGGTTCCTCGCGGGTTGGCGATTGTTGTGATTCACCTTCACAAGACTGTTGTTTCCAATCTTAAGACCAATGAAGGGTAGTCTAAAGATATTAAATGCAATATTGAGGTTAAGGAAGGGTGTCTCATATTCTCTATCCTTTTTGGCATTAACAATTATAAGCTTGAGGAATGTTTAGAAACTACAGGTTGTATGGGCACCGAGCTTGCTGGTATAATCATTAATCTTATCCTTTGTGCCGATGATATCATTCTTCTTTCCAAAATCCATGATGACCTAGACAAGACTCTTCATGATCATTGCTCCAAGATGGGTATGACAGTTAATACCGATACGACTAAAGTCATGACAATTAAATCGAAAAATATTACCCATGTTAATTCTGTTTATGATAACAATTACGTAGAATAGGCTTATTCTGATAAATATTTAGGTATTAACATTCCTCAACGACTTAATTGGAATTATAACATTGAGAAAATGAGTATTGGAGGCTGAAAAACTATTATGAGATGGAAAACAATTGTAAGTTGGCTGATCTTTGTATTTAGAGTAGAAAATGTTTCCTTTTTGAGATTCTAATCACTAATATTATCTTATATGGATATGGGTGAAAGCATGAAGATGGGTTACACTTTTCGCCGAAATGTGGTGATGAAATTTCAAGTTTTCCTATTTTATCAAGTTGAAGCCCTAAAAATTCATATAAGCACTGTGATTTTTTTTTGTTAAGCTTGGTAGGATCTTTTATTTTCTATTTAGAAACAACAAGTTTACACTACTTTTCTGAGATAGGTGGCCTCAACTTGCCCAATGGGAAACCAAGTCTATTGGCCACCTATCCTCGTTATAAGCCATCCAAAAACAATAAAGTATCAATCTTTTTAACCAAGCTAAATATGTCTCAGTGTCATAGAAAGACGCTATATGTCTATTTATCATAAGCATGTTGTAGGTTTTAACCCCAAACAAAAATTACTTGCATATGAATTCTAAAACACAGAAAATAAACAATGCGAGAGCATAACACATAAAAGACATATACAAAGAGATTTTCCCCTGGATCCCAAAATCGAGAAGTTACCAGCTTGATTTTTCGTTATGTTCATTTCAATGTTATAATATATATTTATACAAGCCGAAGCATGCAATACCATGGATCGAAAGCCATCGCGTCCAAAACCATGTGCGAAAATCATGCACAAAACCATAAGTAGGTTCGCCCAACCTAATATAGGGTCCAAAAAAAAAAATTCCTGGGTGCTGCCCCAGACCCCATAGAGGGGGGTTACCTGCACCCCTCAAATGCCTTGTAAACCCCCTGCTACGCAATCGTTGCAAAAAAGGGGTGGCTCCGCCCCCCCAACCCCCCGATGAACTATGTGGGCTAGTCGGGGAAAGAATATAACACAACCCAACATTCTCCCATTTGTTGTTTTCTTTCCACAGGGGACCACAAGAGAGCTTAGTCATTTAGCGAACCCTGCAATGCCCATTGTTTATCTACACCAAGAGAAATTCACAGAGCTCACAGAATTTGTCAACGCATCTGTAGTATTCTTCAAAGTGTCCACCTTTACCAACAACACCTTTTTGTCTTCTATCATATCCCTCACAAAGTCATAATGAACATCAATGTACTTTGTCTTTGAATGATATGCAGGGTTGTTTGCCAAGAAAATTGCACTTTGGTTGTCGAAGTCTATCGTTATAGCTCTCTGTATTGTCCCCATACTTGAACACAATCTCTGTAACCAAACTTCTTCCTTGCTTGCATGAGTGGCTACCATGTATTCTGCCTCTGTAGTTGATAGTACCACTATAGATAGTTTCTTACTCATCCAACTAACTGCACCTCCAAATAAATTAAACACATATCCACTTATAGATCTTCTCTGATCCAGGTCTCTAGGTCAGTCTACATCAACAAAGCCATGAATATCCAACACTCTTTCCAATCCTGGTCTTCCTTGGTAGCACAAACCATAATCACTAGTGCGATGCAAATACCTGAAAACCCGCTTCACTACTATCCAGTGCTCCTTCCCTGGTTTTGACGTAAACCTACTCAATACTCCCACTACATGTGCAATGTCTAGTCTAGTACAGACCATTGACGTACATCAAGCTACTGATTGCACTTGCATATGGAACGCGAGACATGTCCTCTTCCTCTTCTTGTGTATTGGGACATTGTTCAGTAGATAACCTTACAAGAATAGGAATGTTTACTGGTTTACTATCCTGCATATTAAACCTCTACAGTATTTTCTCGCTTTACATCCTCTGGTTTAACCAGAGCTTACTTTTTTCTCAGTTTGTTTTAATTTCCATCCCCAAAATATAGTTTACATCACCAAGATCTTTCATGTCAAATTTGGAGGAGAATTGGGTCTTTAAATCCTGGATAATTTCTTTGTCATTTCCAACTAGCAACATATCATGCACATACAAGACCAGATAAATAACATGATCACCAACTAATTTGAAATACACATAGTGATCTTCTTTGCTTCTGGTGAACCTGAGTCCTTGTATAAATGTATCAAATTTTTGATACCACATCCAAGGTGACTATTTTAACCCATACAAAGACTTCTTTAACTTGCATACCATTTCTTTCTTAACCTTCACCAAAAAACCTTCAGGTTTCTTCATGTAGATATCCCTTTCCAAATCCGTGTGAAGAAATGTTGTCTTCACATCCATCTGTTCTACCTCAAAATCAAAAGAAACAACAATAGATAAAAGTAATCTAATAGAAGCTACCTTGGCAACAGGAGAAAAAGTATTAGCAAAATCAATTCATGGCACCTGGGAATAACCTTTTGATACCAAACGAGATTTGTATTTCTCCACCTTTCCTTCTGATTTTGTCTTCTTCTTGAACACCCATTTGCTAACAATGGGTTTCCTTGTAGCCGAAAACTCCACCAGATCCCAAGCCTCATTCTTGTGCAAAGATTCCATTTCATCAACCATGGCCTCTTTCTAGAGTTTGCCATCCTCTGAATCTACAGCTTCCTTCATAGTTCTGGGATCATCATCAGTAACAAATAAAAAAAAAATTGAATATAAAGTATATGGAGTATACCTTTCTAGCTCTCTTCTTTCTTCAATTGATCTCCTCACACCTGGAGTTTGTGGCTCTTCGTCTTCTAATTCCTCCTCTGCTGTAGAGTTTGATTCTTACTCCTTATGCTCAAACTCTATCTTCTCAGGTTCCTTTGGTTGGATTTCATGTTTAATAACATCTTTCACCTCTCTAAAAACCACATCTTTGTTGTACATAACCTTCCTTGTTACTGGATTCCAAAGCTTATAACCCTTTAAACCATCCTTATACTGAATAAAGATGCACTTTTTAGATTTTCTATCCAACTTGGTTCTTTTCTCTTTTGGAAAATGTACATATGCATCACATCCAAATATCCTCAGATGTGAAAGAGAGGGTTTCTTACCAGTCCATACCTTTTGTGGAGTCTTATCCTCCAATGTTGATGAAGGTGATTTGTTGACCAAGTAACATGCTATCTCCACCGCCTCTGCCTAGAATTCCTATCCTAACCTGGTGCCATTGAGCATGCTTCTTTACCTTTCCATGAATGTATTTTTCATTCCTTCTGCAACTCCATTTTGCTCAAGTGTCTATGGAGTAGTCTTCTGCCATGCTATACCACACTTCTTACAAAATTTGTTAAACAAACATGGACATCAAGAAAGATATGAAAGATAAAACATGCAATACTATTTTATTAACAGGAGATATACATTTATAGTACATTGTTGTGACCGTTGGGATTCACATCCCAAGGTCCCTTGGACTCCTTCTGTCCATTCGGTTTCCACACTAACCCATTGAGGATTAGGTGTCCAACATTCCCCCCCTTAATCCGAAGGGTTATGTATGAGTCCAAGAAGAGAGCTGTAATACAAAATGTGCAAAAATGCATGGTAGCACTAGGCTGAATGTGCTCTCTAAACTGTTGGTATAAAGGGCGGTGGTTTAAGGATGACCACGAACACTGGAACGCTGAGTGCAGTTCCCAGAACTCTTCCAAAACTGGCAAGAAACTGAAGTTTTCTGCCAGAGGAAGCGATCCTATTGTTCTAAAGAGGGAAACCTTCAACCATAAAAGGGAGGTCTCACCCCGCATAAAAGGCAAAACTTCAACCTGAAAAGGGAAGTCTCAAGCTGCCAAAAAACAATCTTTTCCTGTGCATATTGTAAAGATTTTTGAATATCTCTGAGAGTGTTTTTGTTGACTTTAACTGCACTTCCATCAGTAGATAAGATTAGAGTGCTTAATAACTCTAATAATCCATGATTGTTCTCCATTATTCAAACAATCAAATCAACAATGTATTTGTAAAAACAATCAAATGACCAAAAATACACTCCCCCTTTTTTTTTTTAGCCTCCAATGCACATTCCTTTAGATATCAGTCCACCCTTATAAGCATGTGTACAATAATGTTTAGTACTTATTTATTTGCTTCACACAACGATATAACTAAAAAATAATGATATCTGGAAACATAAGAGAAAATGATACTGAAATATAGAACCTCGGTAGAAGTTTCAACTGTATAAGATGAAGATTTCCACTTTTACAATACCCAGAAATTGTACCCAAGAGCAACTTTTTCCTCTGACATTGTACAGTAGTGGTTTCAACCACCTGAGTACCTGAGTATGACAAGCTCGGTCTTCTGCAATTTTATGCCAATACAAGCTCCTGAATTCAAATGACTTGCTAGCTCCTAAACTTTACGCACAAGAAGTGTTTTCATGCACACCTATGACACACAACACAACATTTTGTTTGCTGAGCGGACTTGCGTTCTCCAACACATCGATTCAATGTAACTCCTAATACACAGTCTCTTTTTTTTTGTGACAAAACCCAAAACGGACTGAGGAAAAAAATAATGCCTTCGATCTATGCAGATCTCGATCAAAGAAACGCTGGTTGTACAGAGTCCATGAACAACATCAAATCATTCATGGTAGAGCTTGTTGTCACTGATCTCAGCAATCTCAATTAAAAATACGAGATATCCTCAATATTATATATGTAGTTGTGGAATTTGACAATGGATCTCGTCGTATTTGATTACAATCATGCTCTCAAGAGATCCAAAAATGATTCATTATTCACTTATGTGGCTTCAAAAGCAGGTGTGCGAGTTGAACCAAAAACAGGTGTCGAAGTGGTGTCAACCGCAGGAGACGAGGTGCCAAACGCTGGAGCGGAAGAAGCCATCTCTGCGTCCCATGTCTATTATATCTCTTTATTGAATCTTCAATCCCTGTTTTTGTGTCTGAGTTAGTCTGTGAGGAGTGGGGGGAATTTTCAACAGAATTTCCCTCCCCCTGGTAAGAATATCATGATGATTCCACAGCAATGGACGTTTCCCTGCGGGAACAGATGCACGCATAAATACGCCGCTCTTACTCAAATTCCATGTGTAGAAGATTGCAATGAAATCTGCTACAAGGATTCTGTTATAAAGGACCATCCATGGAGTTCTTATATTGATCGTTCTCCAGGGCAGGATGGTAACTATACGGAATGTTACAATGCATGCATCATAGGCTGTGCTTATGAGTTCAATATTCCCATGGAGGAATTGAATGCTCTCCACCGAAACAGATCACCAAAGCTCGAGAATGTGAAGAAGACGCTTGCTATGCCAACAATGGACATTCCGTGTGCAGATGATGTGACATCCACATCAGCATGATTAACTTACTAACAATTCAGCCAGAGATTTTGAAGTTTTGTTGTCTTCACGACTCCCTTGGAACAATAAAGCTGCACACAAAAATATTGTCAATACTCGAGCATTAACCAATTGGTAAAGCATCCTTCATACTAAAGTTCAGGCTATTCCGCATTGTCCTTCTCCCAACAGCTCCATTTCCCTTCTGCATCATAGCGACAAATTCATTATACTTCCATCATTGTTTTGATCTACTTCACGAATAATCTCATCAATACGAACATCAGTTAGATTATGCTCTAAGCATGCTTGCTGGAGCTCATCAACCGTAATTTGACCACTTCCATCCTTATCAAAGTATGAAAATGCAGCAAATAAATGCTCCTCACGCTCCAATTTGTTCAAATGAAAAGTTGCAGTGGATAAAGAATGGAAGGCGCGCCACTATTATGAAAAGAAGTAGCTTATAGGTAACGTCTTTTATCAAATGAAAGGGAAGGTCGATAATTCTGATAAAAGAAGAATGCAGGGGGAATATGAAACGAAAAGGACGCCGCTGTAAATGCTGAAGAGCAACGCGTTATGGACAGAGGTATTGTCTCGACATACTTCCTCTGGTTTAACCAAAGCTTCCTCTTTTCCCGATCTCTTTTAATTTCCATGCCCAAAATATAGTTTGCAGCACCGAGATCTTTCATGTCGAATTTGGAGGACAATTGTGTCTTCAAATCCTAGATAATTTCTTTGTCATTTCCAACCAACAACATATCATCGACATATAAGACCAAATAGATAACACGGTCACCAATTAATTTAAAATACACACAGTGATCTGCTTTGCTTTTGGTGAAGCCAAGTCCCCGTATAAATGTATCAAATTTCTGATACCACATCCTTGGTGACTGTTTTAACCCA
>APFE030616782.1:82318-171701 GCA_000404065.3 Pinus taeda | reverse complement strand
AGCCTCATTGTAAGATAGTTCAGAAGCATGTAGCCGCCACATCTCTTCTCAGAGATAAGCTACCATCGCCCTAGCTGGTTTATTTCCATTACTGTTTGTAAGCATATTTCAGTATTTTACATTAATGAAATGAAGTATTATTTCCACTGCATATCTATTTTTATGGTTATCTCTGTAATTTGTTGCATTCTTGTTTAAATCTGGATCAGCTTCCATGCGATCCTTTGAGGCTATATAATTCGAACTGTCATCAAGGGCATACTCAAGTCTTAAACCGTTGAACGCCATTGGTGAAATTTCAGATGTGATAAGAATTCAATTTCTATAATCAGGAACTTCAAACTTCGAACTTCTCCCTTCTTTATATACTGTTCTTCACTTTGATCACCTTTGCACTGATACCATGTAGGAAATTCTCACTGTAGATCAACAGATTATGCAATATACTAAAGAAAAATACTAGATCTACTTCTACAACAAACTTGTGGAAGCTTAATCGATTTTGAGCAAGATCAATTAGAACACATATAACTGAGAATGAGAAAGGAATCACACATGAACACAGAAGAATACTCTGGGGAAGCCCTAGCTAAAAACCCCGATCTTTGTATTATCATACATGTGGAAATATGTCTAGATTACACAAAGCTTTAGCTCACAAGCTATCCAGCTCTCAGTACAATCCTTCAATACAACTCACGGATTGAATAGACACAACATATGCCTTCCCTTAGCCCTCCAAGCCTCCTATTTCCTTGCACAGTTTCTCCTGGGGTCCAATGCTGCCACCTATGTGAATTTGCCTCTCACACAACTCATCAAACTCAAAAGTAACTGCGCAATCTCCAAGGAATGAATTCCTTCTGCATGCAAGAGATATCCTCAATGGAATATTCCTGCAACTGATAGTACACTGTCCCATCATTTGATCTCAACTAGTTCTCTGACTGAACTGATATGCATGAGTTATTTATTTGAGAATATTCAATTATCTGAAGTGCAATAGTTACATGCATGCATGCATTAACTGATTGAACTCACAATTAGTTCCACAAACTGTTGGAACTAATCTAACTGGACTTAACTCAGATAACTGAGCTAACTAATTACAACTCAATGTACAACTCATTCTGATCTCCTTAACTAAGGAATAACTTCCTCAATCAAAGGGGAAACTGTTGCATGTCTTCACATAGACTTCATGTTTGATTTTCTACAACTAATTAATTCAAGATGAATTAATTAGTTATTTTACAAACAACTGCTAAGATCAAATTCAAATTTTAATTCTCAATTTTAGTTCAGGGACTAAATAAAATTGGAATGTATCCTGAAATGCTATTTGTAGCAGTGCTATTTTTAGCATTTCTTGTTGCTATTTTCAACAGTTAATCCTCAGGACAAGGTGAAAAAAATCATACAATCATTAAGAATAAATAACATGGATGCATCATAGTCCAGGGTCAACAATTGAAAAAACTAGCCATTGAAAACTAGCCGTTGGAAACTAGCCATTGGAGATTAGTTGAATAGGTAAAAAAAAAATCAAAAAAGGTCGAATGTAATTATTTAATATTCTAATTTTAGTCATAAATTATTTAATATTATAATTTTAGTTATGAATTATTAATATTTTAGTTATTGAAAATTCATAATAATAGTAATAAGTTGTTAAGAAAGTTAAAATAAGTTCTTAATAAAAAGAGGATGGGAGATTATATAATAATAAGATAAAAATAGTTGTTATATATAATTAATAATCAGGTTATAAGGTTAAGAGTAAGATTGAAATATGCTACACAGTATAGGAATTTTTATTTTTTTTTAACTGTAATGGTTATGAATTTTATTTATTTGAAAAAGATAGGAGGGGTCTTTGTCGAGGTAGCCCCATTTACAAAGAAAACAGCCAACAAATTCAGCTTTTGAGTTATAACATTTTCAAGGAATTTGAAAGAAGTGATCATCGTTAATAAGTAGCTGCCCTTTCATGAGTGAGCATCCTTTGTTTGCCAACTGGTCCGCATCGCCATTCAGATTTCTAAGAATGTGGTAGAACTTGTAGGAGGTGAAATCTTGAAGGACTCTTTTCAGTCTGCCCAGAATTTTATTGAGACTAGCATTGTTGGAGAGGTCCTCCGTGTTTAATTTTTTTATTAGAATCTCTGAATCTCCAAAGACTTGGAGGTCTTTAACCCCCTTTTCTCTTGCTATTAGACAAGCTTTGAGGAGACCGAAAATCTCTGCCTCGTTGTTGGTTTTCTGGCCTAGACCCCAGTAGAAGCATTCTCTTGAAATACCATCCGAAAAGTAAATGACCCCTCCAGCACCAGCGTTCCCGGGGTTTCCTTTGGAGGCCTCGTCAAAGAAGATTGTGGTGAGTTTTTTGGATCTCCACCAATTTATGAATAATTCCTCGGGGTCTCTTATTCGCCATTTCGGATTTGTTGTTTGAGGATTGAGGAGGAGCTTACGAGGAGAAGGCTCAAGGGGGCAGAGCCATCTCCTTTCTTCAGGAAGGAGCAGTGGTTCTTCTTTGAAGAACTGCTGATGGGCTACTTCCAAGAGGAATGCTTTAGCTTTAACTGCAACCTGAAGAGGGGAGTGTCCATTTCCATTAAAGATTTGATCATTACGAGCCAGCCATAGCTGCTAGCAAACAAATCTGGGGATTGTTGTCCAAACTTTACGCCATAAGGATTTGGAGGGGATGCTATGAGGATAGACATTGCTCCAAGAGGCAAAGAGTTCAGCAACAGTGCTTTGAGGGAAGGCTGGAATCTGCAGGTCCAAAAGAGTGAGCCCCCATACTTCCTTAGCGAAATTGCACTCCAGAAATAAGTGTTGGGCAGTTTCAAGGTTGCTTCTGCATAGCTCGCACCTATGAGGCCCTGCAATATTCCGTTTCTCTAGATTGTTTCCTGTAAGAAGCTTGTTATCTACTAGTGTCCACCCAGAATAGCTTCCAGAAGGCCGAAGAGTGATTGCTGTTCTTTGGGCCCTGAAGAGCTTTGTATCCTTGCTGCTGCGGTATAGGTGCCTGACAATCCCCAAGTCAAGCTGTCTCTCGTATGGCAATTTTCGGGTATGGAGCCTTCCAAAAATTTGACAAGAAGATTTTTTGGGGTGTTAACCAATTTGGGATGCCATGGAAGTCCCAACCAGCCAATTCTCCCCAGCGGTCCCAAACCGAGAGATCGTGTAGACTATTTTTGCCTGCGCGTATCAGCCATTCTTTGATGTCGACAATATCCTCGTTCCCCTCCAATGGATCGCTCCCCATTATTCTGTCCTTCCACAAATTAATACGCTTACCATTGCCCGGCACTCTGTACAAGGATTTATTAAAGAAAATGTTGCTTTTGCAACAGAGTTTCCAGACATTCATACTATTAATAGAGGAATCGAATTGCAGGTTTCTATAGGACGAATTGCGAGCATATTTAGACAGCAATGTAGTGCTGATCAGGTGGTTGGGCTCATGAGCCATTTTCTAGAGGAGTTTTCCTCCCAACGCCAAATTAACAAGGGAGGGATCTCAAATTTGGAGACCCCCCTCTGCAATCGGCCGTCTAACCAAGTCCCAATTTTCTAAATGCAACTTGCTTTCATTACCTTTCCCTCCTTGCCATAAAAAGTCCCTTAATAGTTTGGATATTTGCTCCATGACGTTTCTGGGGGCCAATAAGAATGTGGCTTGATAAATTGGGAGCGCTAACAACTCAGTCTTGATTAAAATGACTTTACCTCCTTTGGTTAACCAATAGCCACCCAGTGCTGCAATTTTTGTTTTGATTTTACAAATGATATTTGTCTAGAGCGACCTTCTATTGGCTCCATTTGTGATAGGGAGGTCGAGGTATTTAATCCGCTCCCAACTAGCATGACCTCTGAACCCCAGAATGTTCGAGATGTTAATGAGCTCTTGTTGACCTGTGTTCTAGTTGTAGATTTCACTCTTTCTCTCATTGACAAGAGCACCTGAAACTCTGCAATAGCTTTTTAGGACCAAATCAAAGACTTTGGCAATTCTTAAGGACGCACCTCCGAGGAGATGTGAATCATATGCAAAGAGTGCATGATTCAGAGGAATGGCATATGAGGAGGATTTGAGACCAGGGAGTGAGCCAACAATTCTTTCAGCTGAGAGTTTTCTATTGAAGGAATCTTCCATTAAGATATACAGGAAGGGAGAGAGAGGGCATCCCTGCCTGATGCCTCTCCGAGCTTGGAAAAAATTAGAGGGGCGACCATTAACTAGGGGGGCGATCCAAGGGTTACCGATGTAGGCATTTATAAGCTGGGCAAAATGGGGAGAGAAGCCGAAGGAGAGGAGAACCTTGATGAGGAAAGAGCGATTAACTCTATCAAACGCGTTCGCCATGTCTAATTTAATCAACATATCTTTCTCTTTTCGCTTTTTGCAGGAGCGGATTGTCTCCTGAACTTGAATGACATTGTTGAGGATGTGCCTGCCTTCCATGAAGCCGCCTTGGGGACTGGAGATCGACCTTTTAAGCAGAGGCTTGATCCTGTTTGCTAACAATTTGGCCAATATTTTATAAGATGCATTACAAAGTGATATGGGTCTGAATCTGGCAAATGTTTCCGGATTGGAATCTTTGGGGATTAATGCTAGGTAAGTGGAATTTGTTTCTCCACCGATATTAACTTTTCTCATGAACCCCTTTATCATTTTTTGGAGATCTATTTTAATGATGTTCCAACAGACTTTATAGAAATGAATCATGAATCTGTCTGGGCCCGGAGCCTTATCTGATTCCGTGGACCAAATAACTTTGATGATTTCCTCCTCTGTTACCTCGCTGGTGAGAGCAACATTGTCTTCAGGTATGATTAGATGAGGAATGTTCGAGAGGAATTCTGCTATTTCCCCCTCGGAGGCCTGACTTCCCTCAATAAAAAGATTTCTGAAGTGGCTATCCGCAACATCTTTGACTTGGGTGAAGCCTTTGCTGACATGGCCCTCTGTTGTCTTTATTTCTGAGATGTGGTTCCTGGACAGTCGGGCTCTATATTATCTGTGGAAAAAGGAGGTGTTCCGATCCCCTGCTTTTAGCCACAAACTCTTGGATTTGATTCTCCAATATTCTTCTTCTTTTCGGAAGGATCGGTATGCTAAGCATTGGGCCTTTATTTCTTGTTCCGAAAGATCTGCTATAATCTCTTTGCTTTCCATATCAGTTTGCAGGGTCTCCAAAGTATACACTACTTCTTTCCTTATGCTGGTTGGAGTAGGGATTGGTTTCCTTATCCACTCCTTTAGAGCTTGTTTTGTGGCCTTCAACTTTTGCTCCCACATACAACTTGAGGACCCTGAGAATGATGTGGCCCAGGCTTCTTTTACAGTGTCAATAAAGCCTTCCCTCTCAATCCATAAGGGGCTGAAGCGAAATGGTAGAGGGCCTAGGTCTTCTTTGTCTTCAAGGAGAAGCTAGATCGGCTTGTGGTAAGAGTTCAGCTTAGGTAGAATTTTGGTTTTGATTATCTTTTTATCCAGCATAAGGGAGCCTTGGACCAGGAATAAATCCAGGCGAGCAGAGATATGATCTATCCCAGATCTATTATTGGACCAAGTGTAAAGGCCGCGAATGGGATTGAAGTCTAATAGATCCCATCGTTGAGAGAGTTCTTCCACAAAGGCCATCATAGGATCTCTGCTGTTGGAGCCGCCCCTTTCCTCTTTTGATTTCAGGACTATATTAAGATCACCTGCTATGATAATATTACTTGGATTATGTTGTTCTAAAAATGCTGAGAGGGAGGTCTAGCATTCTCGTTTTTCAGAGTAAGTGACAGGGACATAAAGATTAAATAGAGAGATAGTCAGCTTACTTGCACAATGTGTCAGCTCCGTGTAGATCTAGTGTTGGGTTTCATGAGATTTTTTTAGCAAAAATAAATCTTCTGTCCAAAGAGTTGCCAACCCTCCAGAAGATCCCCTTGAAATTACTGCTTTTCCTGCGCTTTTCTTCCACTTTGACTTGCTGATGTCTAGAAGCGCTTGGCCTTCTATCTTCGTCTCTTGGAGCATGAGGATGTCTGAGGGTTCTATTTTCAGGAGGTCCATGACTGCTTCAGCTTTAGAGGTGTTCCCCAATCCTCCGCAGTTCCAAGAGGTGAGCTTCATAATTTACTTGACGGGGGGAATAGGGCCTCCCTTAGAAGGCCTTGGTCTGGTGTTTCTTCCAATGGACATTTCTATGGTGTACTGGCTTCCTTGAACTTTGAGTCTTTCAGCCTCCTCTTCCCTTAATTCTTTGCGGGATTTCCTGCCTGCTCTTCTGGAGGGACGCTCGAAGGCTTCATCCTCTGAAGAACCTGAACTATCTATTGGTTTTTTCCTTGTTACTTCAACATAAGATGGGATACCTTGTGAGGCCTCCACCTGTATAGCTTCTTCCCCTTCTTTGTTGGGAGGAGGGACTTCTATATGTTCCTAATTTTCCTGAATCGTGCCTGCTGGGTTGATCTGAGTTTTTTCTGAGTCGGTCGGGGTTGCATCCTTTTCTTGATTGTTCTTGGAACTGCCTAGAGCTCCAGAGGTGTGCCCTTTTCCATTTCCCTTTTTTTGATGGGTAGTTTTTTGGACTATTGTCCATTGTTCCTCGTTTATTTTGTCTGCTTGCTCCTCTGCCTTTTTCTTCCAGTGCTTTGCAAAATGACCGTGACCGTGGCAGTGTCTGCATTTGAAAGGGAGCTGTTCGTAATCCAGTTCCTGGACGTGTGTCCACCCAGGAACAATGAGCTTAATTGCTTCAAGCAAACCTTCTTCAAGATCAACTTCTACATAGATTCAGGCACATGAGTACTGATCTTTTCTTGCAGCTTGATTTATGTATTTTCCAAGAGCGTTACCAATGATCTGGAAGGTTTTTTGGTTCCGGCAGTGGAGGGGCAAATGGGGAAGTCACACCCATACTGGGATAGCGGAGGGGACGTCCTGGGAGGGATCAAAGTTGGGAGACCATATGTTTAGGTATAGGCCTTGCGGTCCCATAAAATATGGGCCATTTATGAAGATTAGGCTTCTATCGTCCGGGTTTTCAAAGACGAATACGAAGAATCCTTTGCCCACAAAATAGCTCTTGACCCCCTTTTTAATCAAGGGAGACCAGTTTCTTTGAGTCCAGTCCTCTACCGACTTTGGGGATGGCTAGAGGCTCGTAAACTGGCCTATTAACCCTCTCTCAGCAAGATTCAGAGCAGCTTTGCATGTTTCTTCTTTAGGAAGGGCAACCGTGGGGATCGAATCTAGTTTCTTGACAAACTTCTGCTGACTAGCCGTGGGAGGGCGCTTCGAACTTGCAGCAATCAGTGCTTTGAATGCAGAAATCTCTGGAGGCAAGTTGAGTGGAGGGGCAGGGCCCCCGCTGGATTCCATGGGAGAGTCGCTGCTAATGAAACTCTACATCTGCGGGGCCGCGCAGGCAGGCACCCGGAAGCCCAAACACTCCGGTCTCTCAAGCAGGCAGATCTTTTGACAAATTCCTCGAAGCTCCGTCGCCTGAGAATAGTCCTCTGATGCAGCACAGAGGGCCGAGGCTGGCCTGCGGCCAGGATCGCAGAGCTGGGTTGGCGGCTAGGTCAATAGTTTTGATTCACGGGATTTAAGTCGCCGGAGTCGCATTAGCGTTGATCAACGTGCTTCATTGCGTTCCTAGATCCACAGTACAGGAATTACTTACTATAAATTTTAGTTATAAATTAGTAAATATTTATTATTATAAATATAGTTATAAATTAGTATTGTTAAGAATACTCCACATTAAGAAGATGGTTAAGATTAACCTATAAATATTACTAACGACATTTATTAGGAAATTATAAGAATATTAAATACTAGTTAGGTTTAGATCTAAATTATTATATACTATAAAGAGAAAGGAAAAGGGAGAGATATGATAATGAAGCAAAGAGGAGTTAAGAGATATAAATAGAATATTATATGCTACAAAAGCAATTAAGAGTTTAATAGTATATAAATTATGTTAAAATAGAGTTAGAATATGAATAAAGAAAAGGGATAATATATGCTAACAATATATCTAGAAAAGGAGAGGAGGGAATTCATTTAAAATAGAGAACCTAGAAGCTTGAGAATTATTATAATTATGTTAAATAAGATAAAAAAAATATCAAGAAAAAAGGAGGGGAGGATGGACAAAAAATCACGGACAGGGGAAGGAGGGACAAAAAATACTCGAAGGAGAGAGACAAGAGGATTATAAGGAGAAGGCTGGTATCCAACTTTTACTTAGTTTCCATCCATCGTCTCTATGAGATTTCTAGCATGCCTTTCAATTTCAATTGCCACCATAACCTTCCTACGGTGGAAATGATCAACCCTAGCAATGACTCTGGAATCCTCAATACATACATGGTGCTTGGATTTCTCTGCATGTTTGTGTCTAATGTCTACAGCTTGCTCATGGATCCTGTAGTTAATTGATTGACCCTTTCTCCAATATAAGTAATACTCAGGAGCAAGGAACTAGGTAAACTCTCCCTTCATGTGATTAATCCGAAAAACATTCGTCTAAAATTATAATTAATCAAAATTTTAAATTTGAGGTAATAATTTTATTAATGTATTTTTATTTTGTAAATTTATTTCTTCCTTGATTTCCAATGCAATAAATGTCAAAATAAAAATGAAAAGAATAAAATAAACTGTAATTAATTTTTTTTAATAATTATTCTCTTTAAATTTATTTATATATTTTGAACTTATTAATAAACCTTTTTTTATTATTAGTACCCTCTTATATATATATTTTTAATTTTATTAATTAATATTTGGAAATTGAAATACGATATTAATATTATAATACTTATTAATGTTATAAAGGATTAAATATAATATTTAATTATTTACTTATTTACTCACTAACGACTAGTTGACAACTCTTTACATCTACTTATTTCATTGTTCAGATCTAGTTCCTCATCTTATCCTGAAGATGAACCACACTGGATGGTTCGAAACGCGTAGATAAGAACATTTTTTATGTAATTTTCTCCAGAAATTATTATTAATAAAATAAATAACAAATTTAATTTCATTATTAAAAAAAAAAATTAAAAATTATAACAATAATTTAATAGCAAATTTAATTTAATTCATTATTAAAAATAAAATAAAAAGTTATAACCATAAGTAAATACAAATTTAACTCATTAGAAATATAAATTGATTACTTTAATTAATAAAAAAAAAGATTGAAAAATCACATTTCTCATTTGAATTATATTCCATTTAATTTTATTTTTTTATTTATTAATTTTATATATTTAAAGTATTTGAAAAAGAATCGACATTTTCCATGCTTGAGTTTAAATTAATATATATATAGGGTTTGTGTGAAGTTTAGTTTTCTCAAGACTTAAGTTTAAATTTTATGAGAGAGATTTAAGAGGGGAGATATCTTAGAGTATTAAAATATTAATAAAAACATATGAGTTTCACAATATTGATAATTTTATAGGCGAACGAATGGTTTGTCCATTCAACATTAAAATTGACCCAAACCTAAGATCAAATTAATTGTAAAAATATACATTTACATTTAAAAATTTATTTATCTAATAATAAGTATTTATTTATCTAATAATAAGTTGGAAGAAATGCGGTCAATTTTTACCGGAGACTGGCTCTCAACAAACACCGGTGACCAGTGAAAAGTTGAAACTTTCGTAATTTTACTCCAACTCAGTTTATTTTTTAAACAAAAGCATAGTTGGCGCAACATAAAGAATGCGAAAAGCAGATACTCCACTTTCTGCAGATGTCATATTTAGATATGTTATTCTATCTTTTCCGATAACTATAGAATGGTGATTCCAATTTCCAATTACGAATTGCTATCCAGAATAAGTATACAAACCTAAGAAATCTCTGACTCTAAATATAAACTAATGGGTTTTCTGCCATTATTCATTGGTCCGCCGTAATTAGTTGAGCTTGTTTAGAGAGAGTTGGCTTCGGATGCGTGACAAGTTTGACTGAACCCAAGGGGAGTTATGGCCCAGTCTCCAGTCTGGTGGCCCTAGGAAAGATTATAGAAAAACAAATATTTAGTGTTAATGTATGAAGAGGTCATAGACTCGTAAGTATTTATTGGGATATTTGGGGCTCCTTTATCACAATTTGGATATTAATCCCTCTGCATGTGCGGTTGGATGATCTGTTGGTGGCCTTTTTTGTTGGATGTTGGGGGTCCTCTGAAGCGTAAAATGCATGAATAGGAGAATTCTGAACATTATGATCAGATGTTCTAAATAATGAGATAATGTCAGATTTCAAAAGTGGGTTTAGGAATTCTGAGCATTATCATTAGATGTTCTGAAAGAATGAGATAAGGTGAGATTTCAGAAGTGGGTTTTCTGGAACTCTATTCAGTTTGCTTTAGCGATTTTATGGGTGGGCCTTCTTTGTGATGCCCTGTACTCCGCTTGAGGGATTTCTGAGTCGGACTTTGGCCCTGCAAGGTGTTAAAAAATTTGGTGCTGTTGCTTAACAAGTATTGAAGGGTTTTCAGAGGTTTGTCTGGTTCATTTGAAAGTGTTGAAGATATTTCAGAGGGGTATTGTGTATGGAGGGATTTTAGAATTGGGTATTGTCCTTTGGTTTGGCCATTTGGATTTTATCGCGGTTGGGAAGCATACCAAATTTCATGTTACATAGAACTTGGATTATCGGTTAAGAGCTTAGACTTCACAGACCTTAGTCTTCATCATCCCTTAATCTTCACGTTTTTTAAGAATGGGTGATCATCTGGTCCTGTATGTTGACCGTTTGATAACTGCTTCCACCTTTGAATCTGCAAATACTGCCAATATTACTTCAACACCATCTAACCATGTTAAGCAAGATGGGGTGAACTCTGTAAATTCACCATCATCCCATTTCCAACATGGTTTATCTTCATGCCAAGGTAGTACATCCAAGAAAATTGATAGTTCTGGTGGAGAGAAAGGAGAATTTGTGGAATGTCGTATTTGCCAGGAGGAGGATGAGGACAGAAGGATGGAGATACCTTGCGCCTGTAGCGGCAGTATGAAGGTACGTATATATGCTTGACAATCTCTGTTTTGGTACACTTTTTGTCTGCTCTGGCCACTGGTTCAAATTAATAGGAAGTTTGAACACATCAATTCTATAATGCTTCATGATTTTCCTGGTCGCGTATTAGGACTTTGTTAACTCAACAGTTGTTGCAGCTTTTTAGCAAGGTTAGGGAATCTGTCTTCTAATTTTATATAACGAAATATTTGGGATTATCATTCTGCTTAATAGGATCCTAGTGTTTGGTCGATACAGCTGCTTTTGAATCATTTGGCAAAGAATCATCTGTTCCTTTGTTAAGCCGTGTTCTGACCTATTTGGGTGTATCATCTTATGTGTATTTGGGTTCTGAATTTTGATAAATTGAGCCTTTTAATGATTGTGAAGTCTTGACCTGCTTATTGATGTAACCTTAGTGCGCCCTGTGTTTTGCATTTTGCAGTATGCTCATCGTAAATGTGTGCAACGATGGTGCAATGAGAAAGGAGACACTACGTGTGAGATCTGCCAACAGGTGAACCCATATGGTCATATAATTTACATTTTCTGGTGAATGCCTCTGTAACTTGCATATCATGCCAATGTGCATGGAAATCTTAAAGAATGGCTTATATTACTTTTAAACTTGATATACTGTTCTTTTAGAACTTGCTCTAGACTTTTGGTTTGCATGTAACAATTTTGCTTCCTTATCTAATTTTGAAGGGGACCCTTAAAATTCACACTGAGAGGACTATCTTGGTATAGCGTTAACTAAGAAATGTACATTTGTTACTCTGAAACTACAGACTTACAAACATGGGTATACAGCACCTCAGCGTCCTCATTCTGGTGGCATTGCCATTGATATCAGGTAACAATTTGGTCTACAAGCTAAGCTTTCTCCTCTGCAAGTGTTTTCAGGTTGGAATTAACTTTTCTGTTTTGACTGAATTTTTTTTTTTTTTCCCAATAAAGCATAGATGGATCATTAGAGTCTATATCAATGAAATATCTGCTTTTGAGACTGTACTTTCACATGGAATATTAAGAAACTATGTCCTTTAAAACTTATGGATTCTTTCCCATTTTAATTTCTCGGTGATCTCCTAAATCAGTGGAAACTGGGGATCTCAATTGGACCTGGATGATCCTCGTGTGATAGCTATGGCTGCAGCAGAACACCGCCTTTTGGAAGCTGAATATGATGAATACACAGCAGGCAATTCAAGTGGTGCTGCATGTTGCCGGTCTGCAGCTTTAATTGTAAGCCAGTTCGTTTCTAAAATCTTTTGATTCTTGAAAATCAATCATTGTTGCATATCAATTCTACTGATTATGGTTCTAATTATTAGTAATTTTTTAGTTTTGTTAGTATGGTAGCTTTCTAATTTGAAGCGTGTACACATGATAGACTACTTTCTGTAAGCATGCCTTTGATGGAATAACTGTTAAATTCATTATACTTGTTCTGTGGCAGTTCATGGCCCTTTTACTTCTACGTCACGCCCTAGCCATAGCTAGTGCTGGAGGAGATGAGGATGTTTCAACATTCTTCACAGTAATTTTCTTACTTAGAAGCATTGGTTGACATCATTATTTTCAACTGGAAGATGGTCATGATTCTGTTCAATTGTAACGTATGAAGTTTTAAATACCAATTTGTCAAATGGTTGTCTTTGGTGAAAGACTCAGCCAAACACTTTTTGCAAGTCCACAGACATAATTGGTTTTCTTTGTTTTCTCTTCTGATTTTCAAGTATTTTCCTTTTCAGCTCCTCTTAAGAACTGCTGGATTCCTTTTGCCATGCTACATTATGGCACGGGCAATGAATATTATACAGAATCGAAGACAGAGACAGGTACTCCACGCATGTACTGAAAATAAATGGCTGCTTTTAAATATTTTTGATGGGAAATCTTGCTTACATGAAGAGGAACTTATTTTGGATAACTAAAGATGATAATCTGTTTAGTAATTGGTAATCTCTTTTTTTTAGTATTCACTGTGCTAAGATTGATACTTGGCATCTCATTTTGCAGCCTGATATATAATCTTCACATAACTTTTCTAAGGTTTCTGTTTTATTTAGTTTATAATGCTACATGTGCTGTACTGCAGGAGGCAGTAATGACAGCAGCTGAAGTGGCTTTTCTTATGCAAGCACGTCGGGCTCGAGGGTTGAGATTTGCAGGAGTTGCATCAGCTTCTTGAGCCTCACCTGGTCGTTAATGGCTTCAAGAGTGAAAAGCCTGGGGCGGCCATCCTTAAGGAATTTGGTTTCGAATAATGTTTGTCTTTTGCAAGAATAATGTCCAGCTTGGCTCTGATAAGTTTGCGAATTCTGGAGCCATGGATAAAAGATGCAGATCTTTCTTTTGTTAAACCTATCAATACATGTATCATTGGGGATCTAAACTTAAAGGTCCCTATGAATAGGAAGAGAGTTGCCATTGCAGGTCTAGTTGGGAATGCATAAATGAGTTCATTCCCGTTAGTGAAGAGTTGACTCAATGTGAAGGTCACCATGAAAGTAAAAGGAAAAAGCTAAGGATGTATTTCTTTGTATATATCAGCTGAGAAGCTATTTTCCCAACTCTTTTGTGAGCGGTTGTTTGTTTTCTGTCATTAATCAATATATCTAACCGCTTTGAAACTTTCAAGAGATCTTTATTATGAAAGTAGATAATTGTTTTTTTCAAATTGTCAAGATGCATAAATGCTTGGTACATATGAAACAATTTGTAAGGGAAACTTTGGACTTAAGTATGGAAATGGGTATATGTTGCAATTTTTTGCATCTTCTTGACTGTAAGTTTATATTTTCTTGCTAATTTAAAGAAGTCCAGATGCAAAAGACTTTCAGAGGATACTAGTTTGTGTTTGCCTTGTTTAATACTGCATTTCATTTTTTCAGACAAGAGGTGGCTTTTTCAATTGTAGGGGCAAAAAACTTGTAAGTTGGGCTTTTACAGCCAATGTTAATTTGAGCCAAGAAGAGTTTTGTCACCGTACAAGTGTTTTGTGCACCTATATGTAAATGGATCATTCATGCGTCCGAAAGAGTTTTAGTGCCTTCTACATCTGCACAACTGTTTTGTGCACCTACATTTAAGTGAACATTTGTGCCTTTGAAAGTGTTTAAAATTTAAATAGCTTATTCATTTACATAGCTTGATATTAAGCTTGTCAATTGGGTTTATCTAGGGCAGTTAAGAAGAATGATTGTTATCTTTTTCACCGCAGTTCAATTTCTGCAAGGGATTGGTATCCTCTTCACCCAAGTTCAATTTCTGCCAGTGATGATGAGCTTTGCCGTAATGGGTTCAAAGACCAAGCCAAATAAGGCGTTTAGATTACATCCCAATATATTTATTATATTTCTTGAAGTTGAAAGATGGAAATTTATCTGGGTCAATGAAGGTATCTGTAACTTGTAGCAGTTCTGTCATTAGACATAGGTTTGGACTTGGCATCGATGGCTAAACAATGGCTAAATATACAAACTGAACACTAAACGTCCTTGATTTTACCATGGGTGTAATAGAAAAATTTTGGTTTATACATGGTTGTTTATACTGGGAATAATGCATAATGCGCTTCATTATTAAAACCAAGTACCCTTATAAATGACAAGATTACATGACAATATTTATTATATGGCTTTAAGTCGAAAGATGGAAATTGATCTGGTTCGATTGAGGTATCTGTAACTTGTAGCAGTCCTGTCATTGGACACAGGTTTTGACTTGGCATCAATTGTTAAATATTACAAACTCAACACTAAACGTCCTTGATTTTAACATGGAAGATTACATGACAATATTTATTATATGGCCTGAAGTCGAAAGATGGAAATTTATCTGGTTCGATGGAGGTATCTGTAACTTGTAGCAGTCCTGTCATTGGGCATAGGTTTTGACTTGGTATCAATAGCTAAATATACAAACTCAACACTAAACGTCCTTGATTTTAACATGGGTGTAATAGCAAAATTTTGGATTATACTGTTTAAGTGGGTATAATGTGCTTCATTATTAAAACCAAGCATCCATATAAATGGATTAGTCTAACTAATAGACGAAATGATTTTTTGGTTGGATTCTGGCAATATAATTTTTAGTAAGATTGTGGTTTTTTATTGTTTAAATGCAATTTTGAATGTATAAATGGATTCAGCATCCTGAAAAACCCATAAGACGGTTAATCTTTGTATATTAAACAACTTAAACCCATGATTTTTAAAAATCGGACAAAATTACCCAGAAAAAGTGTTCTGGAAAAAAATAATTTCACCTATTAATTAGACTGCGCTTATAAATTATAATGATTACCCTAGTAAACTCAAAAAGGCCAATAAAAAATGTCTAAGTAAATGTGGTCCGTGCGGGGCTATGAATGCTTTTTATGTTACATAACAATTGCTTCATAGGTAGGTCTACTGCATCGACATTTCTCCATGAATGTTCATGATTAGATTGGACATATCGCCATGAAAGTTCATAATGAGATTCAGGAAAGTTTAGAAAAGAGGGATTTATAAAATTTCAGTTGGTCAAGCAACATACGTTTTCATAATAACTTAAGAGAATGAAGGCATCTTCTGAGGAACATATCTCCGTGAAGGTTCATAATGAGATTAAAAAAGTAAATTTTTTTATAAAATTCCAGTTGGCTAAGTATCATATGTTTCTCATAATAACTCGAATAAATGCAACTTGAGAGGGGCTATCAGTATCTGGTTCATAATGAGATTAAAAAAGTAGAAATTATAAAATTCCAGTTGGCTAAGTATCATATGTTTCTCATAATAACTCGAATGAATTCAGCTTGAGAGGGGCTATCAGTATCTTATTTTCTAATCGCAAGTGCCAAATATACATGTCAACTGTTTAAAAGCTAGTATTACTCTCAGACTTGAGCACCATTGATCTTTCTTCGAGTGAGTGAACACAGCAGAATCTTTTTCTTTGTAAAGCTTTGAAATTGGGGGAAGACTAGCCTATCGAGCTTAAGTATGTTTTGTTTTCCAAATGCTTCAGTTGGTGCATCTAAAGGTCTGTATCTGAGTGGATCATTCCCCTTTGAGGGACTATGTGTGTATCTTCTTTTCTAATAACAAGGGCCAAATATATATGTCAACTGCTTAAAATCCAGTACCACTCTCAGACATGAGTACCATTGACCTTTCTTTGAAGGTGTGGACATAAGTTAATTTTTTAATTGAAGCTTTAAAATTGGGGAAGACTATCCTGTCAAGCATACGGACATTTTACATTGTAAGTGCAATTGCTTCACAACTATGTGGGTGTATCTAAGGTCTGTATCTGACGGGACGTGAAACGATGGACCTGGGAGGTACATGGTCCAACTTTTTGAGGCAGGCCCATGCGACTGCGACCAGTGTTAGGTTTGAGGAATGTTTTCACCTAAAAGTTTTACAAGAAGGTATGTGTTAGGTGGCAGCGTTGAAAGTTCATTCTGAGGACGTGAACTAGTTTTCTATGTGCTTCTCACAGTATTATGATCATTTTTCATCATAATGATGATGGGATCTCTAAACATAATGGAGTACCAAGCATTGCACTGTATCCCTTGTTCTCTGAGTTTCTAAGTTAGAGTATTGTAGGGTTCAAACATAGTTTGTATATTAGCCACTCAATAAATTTTTATTTAATATTAAACACTGGTATAAATTGTAGTTTAGCTATGATTGGCTTCATACTAAACATTTATACTATATTAGTGATTATTTATCCATGATTCAACTTTATATCATGTGTAACTGTAAAAGGTTAAATTTCAAGTGCCTGACTTGGGGACATGTTAGATCTGAAGTACATCCTGAAATCCCATTCCAGATTTCCAAATTATATCCTCCTCTAGAGTTGGATATTTTTAATATTTTATCAGTGGAAGCACCATGGCCACTCCCCACTGCCCAATTTTAGGCTTTGTAATTATGTTCTATTAGACCTTTATTTTTTAATTGAAAGACTTTCACGGATATTGCACCCTGGGAAATAACATGATTTTAAAGGCGGCCCCAAAAATCAGAAAATGGGACACGTTATGAAGCGAGCAATGCCAATCATATCCTGCCATAAGTTAGTGCTCACTTTCTGCTCACCACTGCCGCCCACCTTTTCACAGAGCATGTGGGGTACATGTAGGCTACTTATTCTTCAGGTCACTCAATCCGTGTTGCTTTGTCCACGTGTGTTGGAAACTGCAGCATCCATTAAAAGAATAAAATATACAGGATTTGAAAGTCCAGGCAGGCTCAAGCACCAATCGAAGCCTGCACCATACCATGAGCTCGCAGGTATTTGAAAGTCAACTTTGTATATTCTGATTACTTTTTTGCTGTTCAGTGCAGTGCTACACTAGGCCCTTGCAGACTATAAACATTATTATTTTGGATCGTTTTGTTCCCAATTTCCCGGGACGCAAATTTCCATTTGATCAAAATAAATTATAACTACAAACAAAAATCTGTCAGATTTGAAATGAAATTTTACCAGAAAAATAATGAATTTGTTCACGGACTAAGTTTCTTCCAATAAAATAAGAACACGATGTTTCCAATAAAATAAGAACATGATGTTTCCACTTGCAAAGTTTAAGAACATGATGTTCCCACTTGTAAAGTTTAATACATGACGTTCCCACTTGCAGAGTTTAAAAATTATGGGCGAAATTTTCCCAGACACAATTTAAGTAGAGGAGGTCGAACCATCAAAACACCCAGCATAATTCTACTGAATTTTAAAGTAAAATACACACAAATAGTTGAGAATAATTAATATTATTCTATTATTAATGGAGAAAATGGTTACATTGTTGTAACTTTCTCCCTAGTTTAGGATTAGTTCCTATAGTTATGGGGTTTGGGTACAACTTCCTATTTCCTAGTATTGTATTTAATGATGTAATCTTTTGATTGAATTGTAATAGAGTGAACGAGAGAATCCTCTCAAGTTTTGTGAGTGTAGTCTCCAGGTGCAGGCCACACCTGAGAGCTACATCTCTTTATTTTCAATTCAGTGCATATTTTATCTATAAAGAACTCTATGTCGTACCATCACAAGTCTCAACACAAGTAAAAAAGGATTGGAAGGTGAACAATTCAAGACCGTTAATCATTTATTTTGGTCCAGTCGCATGGAAAAGTTCAAGTCGACATGTTCATCAAGTAAAAGGTCGAAATTGGATAAAAATCACTGAAATCACCCCATATCTTTTAATGATGTTTCAAACAACTCAAATTCAGTTCATGATGACCACCAAATATTGGCACCAAGCAATGTGGTTCGTATTTTTAGAACTGAGGGGCTATATAAATTACCCAAAAGTAATTTGATCTAGCAAGGTGGAATGTCGGCTTTTGATTAGTCGACATTGAAATTAACGTGATAAAGCCTTGGTATTATATTGCTCAAGTTACAACATTTTCCTGGAAATTACATTCTTATGAGCCGCAAAACCTGCATCATTAACAAGAAGTTCAAATCCAGAAGTGGTGCATATTTAAATCACCACCAAATGAAGTTACAACACAATGATGCATTGTTGTATGGTGCAAACTTCCCAAGTCTGGGAATCAAGAGCGGAGATCATGAAAATTGAGCAACGGTCCTCACTAAATCCCTGCGTTTAAGTCGCCACATGAATTTCCATTGAGATCCACACCAGAATCAGATGTTTGCATTGCAAATTATTGTAGCCCAGTTTCATATATTTGGCCAATTGTAAAATCTGCACGGAAACTCCGAGAGGAAGAGAGAGGAAGAAAAAGAAGGCTCCTTTCATGTAGCCATCACCACCGAACAATTTCTTTTATTATTCATAGCAACCAATGGCCAGATGGATAATGATGCCAATGACTGAACATAAGGAAACTCAAGAATTCATTAAGAATGTCACCAAAATGCAGACCAGGTGTAGGCTCATGTTCTCTCCCCAATCGTACCAATAAATGTTGATACAGAGTATTTGAAGAGGCACATCTAGAGGGGAAAAATTAACAGAGCTACTTTCAAGAAATGTTTGCCAATAATTACTTATGACGATCTCAAATCTGAGATATGCCATATTTCTAATGGAGACGCTTCACCCATCCTTTCTGCTCCTCGAATTTCAGAATCCCTTATGAGCTTTGGAACTTTCATTGGTGAAAGGAAGTTGATGCCCACTATCTAAGAGTAATGGGAGAGGAAAAATATTCTTTATAAATTCCTAATATGAGTCAATTCATCCAAGGACTTCACCAGAGAAAAAGGAATTCTTTCTGGATGTAAGAAAGACAATCTGGGAAGTAAAACAAAAGTCAAAGAGTGGAGCAATAACAGAAAGCTCAAAAAAATAGTCAGTCGCACAAAGCTTTATAAGATTTGCTTCTATCAGTGGAATTGTTTGGAAAAGTAGAAAGCGGAAAATAGTTACTTGAATTTTATCCAACAACTTGTCGAGGAATATAAATCCTTGACATGATTGCTTTGTTCATATAACAAAACATGGTGTTTCTTTCGGTAGGGAATCACCAAATCTTTTCAATGGTACAACAATCCAGTGAAAATCTCAGGTTATTCAATAGTACGATCCTCAAAGGAAATTAAATGACCGAGGCTTTGTTATTTTCCATAGATGGTCATGTTGACAGTGCCGGACCCGCTAACATGTTAGCGATCTCCCTGATAAAAAGTCCCAATTAGACCTCAGACCGTTTGGTGTAGGAGTCCCAACAGTGTATCATATGGTATCACCTTGACTGCAGTTTCACACAAACACAAGTAAGATGGCCATGTTGGTAGCAAGGGTGTGACAATTGCGGCATGTCAAGGAAGGCGCATGAGCGATTCTAACACATGGAGGATGAGGTGAGTGCGCCCCTTGGAAACCTGTGATATAACAGAGTTAAGAAGGGAACACACGAGAAAAGATTCATCACAACATGGAAGACAAGTTAGCTAGCAATCCAGAGTCATGGTTAAACCCACAACACATTTCAGTAAGATTTATACATACATATACATAAAATAGCTTCACATGCATGGATAAGAAAATAGACACATATATCATTTAGAGTAAACAAGATAGCTAGAATAAAATCTGACATATGCATGAAACATATTGTCTTTGTTATATTAAGAAGTGTAAGTTGCATTCATACAATAAAACCATAACCAACCACTATTTCCGACAATGGAACGTTACAATCATTGTTGTCTGCTCCTCTAAATAGATATACTAGCTCTGCGCAGTGGAGAGCCAAGGCTCATTGCAATATTGTCCAAGCTTTCTCTAAGATACTCCTATTGAAAGCTTGGCTAACCAAAAGCCTCTACAATGAGTTATGAGGGACTATTTATAGAAGAGGGTAGGGTGGCCCTTGACATTCCCCTTTGTGATAGTTCATCTACCCTCATGACTCTTCATCTAATTTATGACTTTTACATCCAACTATCAACACTTTAACTTCCACTTAAGAATATGTTACATAAAATCTACACATGTACCCATGTGAGACAAAATGGCTTGTGCAAACCATGCAACACATCACTAACACTCGAACCGTTGTGGTGAGACCAACTCTTTGACATCTTTTTGATGGTCAATTGTGGCGAACTGATGCCAAGCTTCGTCGTCCATGATGGTGTTCATGTGCTCAATGGTGACATCCTGCTGAAAACGAACTCTTGCCTTTGTTGCATCCAGGTACATTGATATGGCCCCTCTGTCGAACTCATCTGATAGCATGCACATCATCGTCTTGAATGTGGCTAGACCAGCAACATACTGATGCATAGTGTTTATGTTGATCTTCAGGTGTGTTCTTGTGACCATGCACATCAACTTGTCGAAGTACATGTTTAGCTCCATTCAAACTCGCTTCATGTCTTCGCCATAGTGAATGTACCAAATGGGTGGGATCACATACCTATGCATAATGACATACATGTTGCTAAATTCCCTTACATGCGATCAACAACATTGCTCACCTTGCCTGCTATGTTCCAGTTGCTGGGATGGATCGATAACTTGTACGGGTGCAGTTTCATCCATCTGTGCATGTTCCATCCCCCATTATACCTGTTCCAGCTGCAACTCATTCTCTCGTCTATGAAAGTCTTGTTCTTCCTTGAGTTTTTGCTTTAGCATATGAAACTCCCTCTCTGTTCTATTCTCTACCTTCACACAATCTTCATGTCGCGTCATCACCTCATAGCCTCAATCTCCAAAGCTGCTTTCATCATGAGTGGATCAGCTTTGGACTTGGAGATTTGCTCGACCTCTATGCTGTCAACAACCTTCCTCTTCCATTCGTTGCGCGCAACTGTGATGCCTTCTGATGCTACTGATGGTGTTGCTCATTTTGATTCTATTGCCATTGATATTGATGTTATTGTCCATGAACAACTTTATGTCTTCATGGATAGGAAAGTTCATAGACACTTGATCGAATGCATCCCTAGTTGTGCTCTTATCAGTGTCTTTGATTCTGCTCTCCAGAAAGTCATTTTAATTGTGCTGCTAAGAGACATATGAACACTTGTGATTCCTAGAGACATAGCAACACTCATGGCAAGAAATCTGTCAGTCGAAAACCAGAAAAAACTTGAGGACTACCTTGCAACATACTTGTGTGATTTAATGTGAAGGTTGCGCAATTTCTACTGGGAGGTCGGGAGACTGATTGCCAAAACTGCGTAAGGCACAATCCAAGCTATCAAGAGGCTAACTAACTATTGGAACTACATAATGCACAGTCTATCCTGGCCTATTGAGGATTGAAATTGCGCAATGCGCAATTTCAATTAGTAGTGACATGCAACAGGAAAAATGCATTGTGTAGTTTCTGGGGCCAATAGGACACTACCATCAAGAATTGCACAATTCAAGTCTATAGGTCATTGATGCGCTAGACCTGAACAATTTCTGGAGGGAAGGCAGAGCTGTCATTTCTAGAAATGCACAACGCCAGTCAGGCAAAGTATGGTCCGGGCCAAGAAAGCCCAATCCAACTTACGGGCGACTGAAAACATGAGAAGTCTAAATGCATGGTGAGATGAGTGCAAACAAGAGTGAATGATCATACATGCAAATAGCAAGTGTAGGATTCAGAAAATGGGAAAGAATGCATGTGTGTGAAGTAAGTCGCCGCAATAGCGATCGTCCTTGCACAACAGTTTCATGCATGTGACAATAGTGAGATGTGAACGAAAACTGAAACAATGCTTCCACAAGCTAATATACATCAAAATCACAACAAGTGCTCACTGAAATCAAGCAGACAACACTCACACAAAGAGAAACACAAAAACTGACAGAAACACAACGCAAGACATGAAAGGCAAGCTTACCCTAAAACCACTGAGCTGAATGTGTCGACCACCCCTAGATGCAATGTGGGATGCCAGAGCTACAAGGTCGATGTGAGAAATGAGCTCTGCAATATCTGATTGATGAGTTTTTACAAAATCGTGGTTGTGACATGCATGCCACAAATTTAGGAAAAGTGAAACTTGGCAGGAGGTTTCTGAAATGACCCTTGCATGTAACCTCCAGTTGCTAAAAATAGATCCATGAATCAAAGGATTCCTTTTGCAGGTTTCCCTGGGAGAAATAGTTCATGTAAGAAAATTAGTTTTGCTCGGTCACAGAGGGAACTGGTCAACCTGAAGGCACATGCATCGGTCTGCAAGCCCAGATAAAAATCTGCATAGTTTCTGCGTTGAGAAGAGATGGTTGTCCTAGAGGGATAATGCAATTTCTGGGAGGAATAGATGATTGTCTCCGAGGATTACACAATTTCTAGGCTAAGGAACTATCCTGGGTCAGACCTCATATTTTTCTCTAGGAAGCTTGTTGGCTGGATCTCGTGATTTTTGAGCTGAGCAGCAGTCCTGTGTCAAACCTCGCAATTTTCTCAGGGAAACATGTCTGACTGTATTGCATTTTCTAAGCTCAACAGGTTGTCCTGGGTGGATTTGTGAAATTTATGCTAGCTACTACGCTGGCTATCCCAGGGGGATTGAAAAATTTATGGGCTGAGCAACTGACTGTTGTCCTGAATTTTTGTAATTTTTGAGCTGAGCAGTCCTGCTGGGCTGGATTGCGCAATTTTCCTAGTGAAGTTTGATAGGAAGATTTGCGTAATTCTTGAGTCTAGCAGGCTACTAGATGAGAGTCCACAAATTCTAGAGGGAAGGTTGGTTGCCCTCTAGAATTGTGCAATTTCTTGACGGAGCTTCTCAGACTGCAGCTCGACCAAGTTTGGAGAAATGACCTTTGAGGTGGATGCAACAAGCTATCATGCACAGGCAATAAATTTGCTAGAAAACCATTAAAGCTTATGTACTTCACAGTGCAAGACATGCTACTGAGGATGGTTGATAGAGAGGCACCAAAACAAAGCTAAGGAAAAAATTTGGAGGGTGGTTGTAGCTTCCACAACACTTGGAGACACACTGGTAGAACTCTAGCTCTCTCAATGGACCTTATCCATGAAAAGCAAGTCTAACGCATCTAGAAGTATTGTTCAGTTCTTAGTTCATCTTAGTTTCCATGCTTTCTTGATTGTAAGATGTAGCACATGTTAAGCTCTTGGTCTATTGACACACATTCCAAGCCAAGCCAAGGCAACACAGTTGTTTCGATTGGGGTTGAGGGGTATATTGGTGCACAAGAAGTATAGTTGTCATAGTCTTAGTCTCATCTCTGTTGTTGCTCTGCTACCAGCAGGCCTCGATAGTACCCCGATGGAGTCATGCAGAAACACAATCATTGCTCCACTACTAGTGAGTCTTTTCAGTATCCCGAGGGAGTTACTTGCATCATCTCTCTGCGCAAGAAGCCTTTCTCTTCTTTCGCCTTATTTTCTTTTCATTTTTGAAAATTTTCACTTTTTTTTTTCATTTTTCATTTTCATAACTTGATCCAGGTGGATATTGATGGCCACCTGCCAAGTCCACCTGGACCCCCACCATTGTCTTTCTCAGCATTTTCAGTTTCCTTAATTGTAGCACAACTTACTATTTTTAACAGTTTTTCGGGTCCTAAACTTCCGGAGCCGTTTTGAGGCCCTAAACGACGTTTTTTGGGATCCCAGGGGCAACACGGGTCGAACATGGACCAGTGTTGCCATTCCAACAATGATAGTGCTCGAATAGATGTTTCTAATGAGCTATTGTACGCGTCAAACGGAGATCATATGCTAAAGTTACGACCCCGGGAAGTTGATGTACCAACTTACCCCCAAACGGGGCCCACAGTTTGGCGTTTCATCTCCTAGGGTTAGGTTTTGGAATGTTAAGGGTTTTTCATTGTTTCTCAACAATAAATAGGCCTTCGAGCCTCATTGTAAGTCAGTTCAGAGGCATGTAGCCCACACATCTCTTCTCAGAGATAGCTACCATCGCCCTAGCTAGTTTATTTCCATTTCTGATTGTAAGCATATTTCGGTATTTTCCATTAATGAAATGAAGTATTATTTCCGCTGCATATTTGTGTATATGGTTATCTCTGTAATTTGTTGCGTTCCTGTTTAAATCCAGATCAGTTGATGGTGTTCAACTTGTTTCTTGCTTCCCTCGTTGAAGCCATCTGTGATGAGTATCTGGTTAATCTCATGTAGCCTCCATTCAACAACTTTTTTTGCTTCAAAAATGTTTCCAAATTCATTCTTATTCCAATCCTTAAGCCTAAGTTTGATATGTTTCAATCTTTTATGCAGGAGGAACATTTTAGTGCCCTGAACATGCATATCCTCTGTCCACCATTTTTCAATATTGTTGTTGAAGTCCGGATGGGTGAGCCAAATGTTTTCAACCCTGAAAGGTCTATTTCTTGGAGTTCCTATAAAGGACGCTTCAAGTTGAACAGGCCAATGATCCGAGCCACCAAAAGGGAGTATCCTTGCTGACAGGTCAAGGTCTGTAAGGATAAGGTCCTCCGAGATGATAAATCTGTTGAGTTTTGAAGCCATCTGGGACTCTCCTCCCCTTTTATTATTCCAGGTAAAGATTCCATTACTTGTCTTTGTGTCTACTAGCCTCATATTGTTTATAAAATTATGAAATTCTGTGGAATCTCTACCTAGTGAACTAGTTCCACCTTTTTTTTTCTGAAAGGGATCTGATCATATTAAAGTCTCCTCCCAAAATCCAGGGGATGTCCGAATGTCTGTTTCTTAGATTCTCAAGTGAGGTAAGAAGCCTGAGTTTGTCTTCAGGCTTCTATAGACCATAAACATTTGTGGTCAAATAAACTTCCTTGTCCCCCAAAGGTTGAATCACCATTGAAAGGTAGTTTCTGGATGCTTCAGAATTAATGATTCTTAGTTTTAGAGGGTTCCAAAGTGTAAGAATTCCTCCTGCTATTTTATCCGCTTTAACTTCTAGATATTCATATTTAATCACCCATTTGCTGTGTATTTCTCTTATTTTTCCAACTGAACATTTTGTTTCCTAGATGAAAATCATATGAGGATTTTCCTCTTTCATTCTATTGTTGAGATTTCTTTGTTTCTTTCTACTTCCTAGACCCCTGATATTCCATGTTGTCAGCTTCATTAAGAAAGACTTGTAAATGAGTAACTGGTTAGGTCATTCATCTTACCCGAATCAATCATAAGTTTTCCACACTCTAGCAGCAGTTCATTCTGTTTTTTCCTACCTCTTTTCCTACCTGGGTTCCTAGGAGCTAGTCCCGATGTTGCCTTCATTATTTTCACCCCTTCGTTGTTCTGACTGTCATGGTTTCTTTTGACTCCCGAACCTTTCGCCTGGGTTCTCCATAGGAATAACTGTTGTACTCTATTGAACTCCTCTTGTGGTAGCGAATCCATTCCTTTGGTAGTTCCTTGCTCCATAAACTTTTCCAGATCTAGATGTTCCCTTTCAAGAATATCTTGTGGTTCATGATCCTCTGTACCCACCTCGCTAGGGCTCATCTCTTAGTCCCTGTCCAGTTCCATAGTGTTCAACATATCCTTCTTTTGCTGGTTGTTTTCATGGGTTTCCTCCATGCTGTCTTCCTTTTCCTTCTCTACAGGGCTATCCTCCAGAGTCTTGTTTGCTTTATCTTGCTCCTCTTCTTCTTCTAATACCTTGTGCCTATTCTGATTCAGCTACTTTTCCTCATTCATTTTTTTTTGGTACCTTCTCACTCCTTTATCTTTATTTCCCACTTTGTTAAAGCTTTTAGTTTCTTTCCCTGAGGTAGCTTTAGTCCTATTTTCCATTTTGTTTAAGGGACAATCTCTGAATAGATGCCCATGTTCATGGAATTTGCGGCATATGAAAGGGACATGTTCATAGTCTGCCGCTTGCACCCATTCTTCATCAAAGACTTCCAGAATTACTTCATCTGGTAGAGCTCCAGAGAGGTCCATTTCTACGCATATACGAGCAAAGGAGGTATACTTCCCCCGCATAATGGCCTCTGATATTTTAACAAAATGCCCTAGTTTATTTCCTATTGCTTTCAATGATTATGACTGCCAATAATCTAGTGGTAGGGAGTAGATCCTTACCTACACTGGGACCGATGTGAATGTCTCACGCTCCGGAACAAAATTCATTACCCAAGGCCGCATATAGAGGCCTGCAGCTGCATAGAAGTAGGGCCCTCCTTCTTATCCTCAATGTTTGCAAAAACTACAGTGAAGAAACACTTGGATCTAAGGTGCAAATCTATATCCCCCTTAGGTTTCCAATGATTCTTCATCCATGTCTGTAAAACCTTCTCCGTAGGCCATAACGCCATGAATTTACAAATGACTGCATAAGTCGCCATGTGTTCCCGATGCAGCTGTAGCGCTGGATCACTTAACACCACGCGGGGTATGATGGTTGCCCTAGGCTTACAAGGTCCAGTCCGCTTTCTGGTGTCAGCTTTCTGATTCTCTTCTTCTATTCGTTTTTCTCTACTGGCTTCTTCCTGCGTATTTTCCTGCCCCGTGTGCCTCTGTTTTCCTATTTCCCTTCTTCTGAGACCCCTGTTTCCGCCTCTAGAGATTTCTTGAATCTACTAGATATTGCCTGATTGTAGGAGGGAATGGAACTCCCCCCTTCTCATCTCTCCATGGTGCCCAACCCTACGCTTCTGCTGCAAACCTTAGCTCTCAGTATCGCCTCTAGCCACACCAAGTAAAATTATTTTTGTTTCGATTATACATTAAGAATCTGTAAAACCTTTCTCCATATATATATTAGATGTTAAATATTTTACTCAAACTTGAATATTGAACTATTTGTTTTTGTAACTTAAGCTAAACTAAAAGTGAAATATAAGAATTTTTTTAATTTAAATTACTTTATTTTTTTCTATATAAATTTATATATTTTGTCTCATACTTAAAGTAAATTGAAAGTTTTATTTTTAATTACTTTATATTTTATATAAAGTTGTGTTAAATTAAAATGGAAATTGAATTAGTTTATTTATGGTCAACATTGATTTTTATATATTATTATTTTTTTTTAGTATTATTTTATTATTTGTAAATGTAACATTACTTGGCAACATCTCCCTCATACTAGATTTGAGAGCATATCCACACAATAATAGATGCATTATGAGATACTTTTGTTTTGTCTCATTAAAGTATATATACATGACAATGTGATTATTATTATTTTTTGTAAGTCAACATTTTTTTATTAAGTAGTCAAAATAGTACATCGTGATAAGCTTTCAAGAAAAATGCGCTCGAGCACTTAAATGCCTATGGTTGGGCCAAATCCCAACAATGCAAACCAAACACTAAGATAATTAAGAGGTTTACCAAGAAAAATTACTAGTGAGGAATCAAGGTGGATTCGCTGAGGAACTAGGAGGGAGAGAGACCCTTCCGCAAAAGCCACTTGGCACCAACTCTTTCTTGAGTTCTAGCTAGCTACATAAATGTAACTCGACCTAGGGTTCCAAATGTAGCTCTGTGATACCACCAACTCTGTTGCTGCATTAAACTGTCGCCACCCAACTCGCAGATTAACCAGCTTTGGACTAGGAGCGGTGAATGGCTTCACTGATAAGCCGCCCTTCACGCCCAAAGGAATTGCTCCCCCTACACACTCAACGTTCATCACCCACACACTACAAATGGATTCCATTCCCAAATCAAGACCAATTATACTCTAAAGGATTTCCAAAACCTTTATCTATTGGGAGCCATACAAAATGTCCATAACATGCCTTCCCATCATTAATGTCACATGGTGTTAGAGTTAACACTCACATCCTAAACCACTAAATGTTCACTTATCACCCCATCAAAATACATAACAATGTGATTATTAAAATAATTCAATATATAATAATATATATATATAATATATTATATTTATATATAAATTTTAAATTAAAATAATTTAAAATAATTTTAATTTTCAATAATTCAAATTTTTTCACATAATTTTTTTTTATTTATTTAAAAGCAATATCTATATATATATATTATTTTGCTAAATCTATTTAGACATGGAAACATAATTTATGCTCACATCTCCTAACTAACATTATTAATTTTATTTTACTAAATCTATTTAAACATCTACACACAATTTTATGCTCACATCTCCTAGCTAACATTATTAATTTTATTTTACTAAATCTATGTAGACATCTACACACAATTTACACTCACATCTCCCCACTAACATCTCCTCGACACCTTGCATCCAAAAAATTCATACGAATACTTTACATTGACAATTTTTTTTTTTTTTTAACCACATGGTGAATAGGTAATTGCCAATCCTAATCTATGGGAGACCCAAGATCAATCCTCGTAGCTGCCTCTATAACACCAGGAGTACATCCAACCACCTGCAAGTCGGGTATACCAAGATCCTATGATTTTAGCAAGAGCAGACTCACGTGCCGCTAAGACGGGATTTGGGAATCCGCCTCTTTAGCTTCCACCACAGCAGATCAGTGTACTCAATAAGATTTAAACTTCACATTGACAGCTTTTAAAAAATAAAATAAAATATTTCATAAAATAACCTTCTATACTTTTTATATTTTTTTAAGTTCAAACTATCACTTTTCCTTGACTATGTACCATGATATTTTTCATGTCAACTTTCTCTTTTATATTCCTTACATTCTGATTTCATATTTGTACTTCACAACGATGATGACATCATCGCAATGAATTATGAATACTAAATTCTGGGTAACACTCACATTCACATTCATTTGTAGACATAATCCAGGGATGGGCCATCAAAATAAGCCAATTTGATACCATATTGATTCATCCCAATGATATGAAGAAGGCATGAGATATTCTTCATTTAATACTGAATGAGTGATTCCTCAACTAAGAGAGTGAACTGTCTCAAGGGAGAAGTCTCTTTATTTATGTATGGTCTTTACACTATACCATTCTTGTCGTCAAATCTCATATCAAAATTGTGCTCTGACATTCAATCTCAACTTTGGTTATTTATTTTATATCAATTATTATTATAATTAAAAAAGATTTCACATATCAAAAACGTTTTAAGCAGATACTAATAGTTTTTTTTTATATTTTAATATTTTAATTTATAAATTTAAATTTATATTAAGTTATCATTTTTTTTAAGATAAGCGAAAGGTTAATTTTACTTTAAATATAAAAAATATTCTCAAAATTTATAGTAGGGAAAAGATATTTTTTCCTATATCATAGCTCATTAGTTTTTTTTTTAAATGTATGAGGATTCAAAAATAATAAGGCAATAATACACCTACAAAATTTGTACCCTTAACCTAACTAGCCCATCTTTTTGCCCAGTTGAGGTTGTTTCAGACGAAAACATAAAAATGTAGAGGATGTTTTATATACCTAGAAAGTTAGAAACAACAGAACATTCGAAATGTTTAGACATGCGTTACCTGAGCCAGATGATTTCAAACATGACTCAAATGCCTCAAAGCCAACTGTTCTCTCAAGCTTGATGAAAAGAATGCGAAACATGTAGATCAAGAATATTATTTTACTCTTTTTGACCTTAAGTATCACCAGAACTATTCGTTCTCTCTTACATCTTATCCGTGTTGTATTGACTATGTTCGTTTGTCCGTTTTAAATTTCTGAAACTGGAAAGAATCACTAAATTTAAATTTTATCTGTTTGTGATTGAATTTTTTCTATGATTTTTTCTGGATGTGCTAGCCAGATTTCCAATTTCACATTGAATAGCGAAAGTTTTTGAATTTCAGTTCCACTTCTGAGGTACAACCATGGTCAATGTTAAGTATCATAGATCCAACTTATATAAAATATGCGTGTAAAGAGAATTAATTGAATTTCAGTCCAAATTCTCAGATACAACTATGGCCAATGTTAATAAGCATAGATCCATTTTATGCATCCCTAAAATGAATCAGTTATTTATTTATTTATTTGATTTGTTTTTTTAATTTTTTTAAATAATAGGAAAATTTATCACAATTCAGTTGTCAAAATAGCAGTGAGACAGTTATTATTGGTAGTTATATGCACAGCTGACTCATCACTGTTATTCAATGAAAATGTTGCCACCTGAAACTACCTAGCTGGTGGTTCTTAAGGGGCAGACTTCACTTCTGCCAGAAACCTCTGAGTCTTGGGCCTTTAATTTGGAGCTCTTAGCCAAACAAAAGCAGTTTTAAGACATACTCCAGACCCAATTTTCCCTTCTTAATAATTTTTTTTTCTTTTTTAAATGAATCGTCAATTTTTTTTTATTTTTTAATAAATCGTCAATTTGTTTTTCCATAGACTGTAACATTCTATTTCACTTCAGGCTGGAAAGTGTACCTAGTTTCTCTTGTTACAACCATATTTCAATTTTCCATCTACATTCTTGTCACAGATATGAATACATTGTATGATAACTCCCAAAGCCCCAGTTATGTTTGTGCTGGCTTTCTCATATTACTTAGTGTTCCAATTATGGAAAACTTAGTGCGCAATGAAAGGAAATCCTATAGGGGGATAATTACATATCCTATCCTGAGTTTCCTGAATTCAATACAGGGCAGATCTATTTGAATCTTAATTTTGCCAAACTCAATGCATTATCTTGAAATAGAAATCTCAGCTGTGTGAATCCTTGTTACATTTATCATGGCACTAATCGATTCACTTGGTTTCGTATGTGTTGTTTACTTTCTGGTTTCATAATCTTTTTGATTTAGTTTCCTTCATTCATCTTATGGGTATTAGTTCGTGGGAATGTGCAGTGTGTGATGCTTGTTATTCCAGGTAAACGTTTAGAACTCATTTCAATCACTTTCTGCCTTTTGGGCTTAAGTTGGTACTATGGTGACACTAATTTTTACAACTCTTCTGTGACAGAATAATTTATCTAAATAACAAAAGATATTTTCTTTTATTCTATCACAAATCTCAAATTTTGAAAATAATCTACATAGATAATCTACATGAACCTTCCTAAATGTAATCACTGTAATGTTTTTATAGAATTGACAGATACCATAATAACCCAGAATTTGAAATTCTTCCAGGGTTGTGCATATAAATGCCATAATTTGATGGAACATTCATAGATTGATTGGAAACTGTCGACCATCATGAAGCAGATCTACAATGTTTTGTCAAAAGACACCACAGTATATGATTTATGGACATGAATTACAGACCATGAAGTAGATGGGTTTATTTTGTTGAACATTGCAGATAAGGTAGATTAGTCATGCAGCGTGGCCTCTCTTCAAGGCACACAGGTAGATTGATGGGATTTTATTGTTCAACAATATCTTGCCTGGTGGTTAGATCACCTAGTGAGCTCTTGTTGTTCTAGTGGCTTTGTTGGACCCTTCTCAAGAGGGTGATTTGTGATTTGAATAGCGAATTGGTTGAACGAACTAACCTAAGTGGCTAAACTATGACAACAAAAAATCCACTAGGAGTTGTGAACCCATAAATTAATGGATTCACCGGTAAAAAGTTAAAACACAATCTCATCTAGATGAAATTACTGATTCACTCAACAGTTTCTGAAATTTAAGGGTATATGGCAAACAAATATATTGAAGGATGAGATGTCAGATAAATGGTTGCTTAGCATGCTACTTCAAACTAAAAAAAAACTCAATTTGAAAAATTCAGGTGGCTTAGTTGCTTTTACTAGTGAATACAGTAGTCAAGCATGTTTCATATTCCAAAATAATGTACAATAGTTTTCGAGCCTTGACTTTGGACCGGAAACCTGAGTTACATGGTTTCAGGTTCAATTAGGGTTCAATAGGTTTGATTTGAATTAATTTTTTTTCATAAAATTTTGCATCAGTTATTAGACTTGTTATATATATATATAGAAATGAAATATGTTTCAAATAATAATAAGATATCAACATTAATAAGCATAAAATATGCTATTATAGATTTGGACGTTGCAAAGATAAATTACAAATTTAGATTGTGAGATTATAAATTTAATCCATAATTATGAGGTTTTATGAAATTAGTAGAAATTGAAACTTTTTTGGACCCCAATTTCAAACTTCAAAATTAAAATTCTACTAACCTTATGACATAACCAGAATCATGTTAATTAATTATCAATTCTTCTGGGATGGTTGAACAGAATTGAATCCTTAAGGAATCACAGAAAGGACTATACTATCGTCCATATTGATAGGGAAAAAATCAAGTTGTTGATTTGCTATCAAAAATAGGCCTTACTTCTCAATATGGAGTCTGGATGATGAGTATATGGGGACAAATCTCACTATATTCAAGAATTCACTATGCCGGGTACATAACTCTCCCACTCCTCTCCAATAATCTGGTATGTATCATGGCCCCTATTCTATGATTTTATCTATCCTGTTTTGGTACTACACAATTTTCTGATCCTATTTCATCTGTTGATGCCGCATATTTTGCCTCTTATATTTCGGAACATTTGATGGAGAATTGTAGTCATTGACTATGATTTCGGCCTTCCTCATTACTGGCTTATTTTGTCAAAGATCGGCATAACTATGTGTCTATCATTGTAGTATTATGATGTACTGTTTCTTTATCATAATGAAATGACAGCAATCTAGCCTTTTTCGTGCTGAAAAAATTATCAAAATATTTCTAACTTGCTCTGAACCAAATGCAACTCCTCCTGCCCAAATTAGAAGTGGGGTATAGCAACTTTCCCTCAGCTAATTAAGTTTTATGACAAAACTCAATTAATTGACTCAGACGCATAGGCGTTCGGTTTAGTCTAGAAACTTGGTAGATTTCGAATGTCAAGCATTGGTCGCAAGTTCAAATCACGTAGGCGTTCGGTTTAGTCTAGAAACTTGGTAGATTTCGAATGTCAAACATTGGTCGCAAGTTCAAATCACGAGATCGCACATTGAATCATAGGAAATATGAATTTATAAGCAAGCAACATAGAAAGCCGAATACTTACCTCCAATATCCTGATCTGAAAGTCCAAGCGGTTGAGCTCTGAGAGTCTGCGACGTCTTCCGCATATATCTGGAGCGCTAGGAGTTGATCTCGGCTCCAGCCTTATGACATTTGGGCTTTTACTTGATGCCCCTTGCATCTTTACCTGATATTCTGTGTTAAATTTAAAAAAAAAATGAGAAATAAAAATCCACGGGAAATGTATCTTCGGGAATTCTCAGGTAAAGCCCATAGAGAGATGCAATGACAAATTACATTCCAAAATGATCTGTTATTATGTTACCATTCTAAAAAGCATGTATTTTGCTCTGCAAATTTTTCCATCAAATGGCTAAGAATTTGACTCTGCAATATTGGCCATCGAATGACGAAATTGAATCGATTCTGATCCAAGAGATTCGGTTCTGCCCCTCCTATCTTTGACTTGGAAACGAAGCAGAGACATTGATAAGGATGGCCTGAGCAGTCTAGACTGTACATGTCACTGTCAAGGAGGTCTGGTAACTCTGGCTTTACCAGTTCTTTGGGATTTTTTTGGACTAGGTCAGCAGCAACAATTCAAAAAGGCACGGATCACAAGCGGTCAAAATGGCACGGATAATAAAACCTAATTGACATAGGCCATATTAAATTTGAGGCTGCTTCAAACCCAGGTCGTTACCGTTGCTGATGAGCATACATAGGTTGCACACTTCTAGAAACAATTGTTATTATTAAGAATATTGAGTATGTTTTTGGAATATTAGTCTATGAAACATTGTGAAATTAATGGTAAATGGTTTGAATTTATTTAAATTTTTGGGATTCTAAAATATTTCCAAAATTTATAATCAAAATAAAATTAATAATTGAGAGTGTATTTTCCAAGTAATATAAAATTTTTTTATCTGAAAGTATATTATCGTTGTTTCTATCTTTTTTTTGAGTTGAAGGATAGCAATCTAGTTAGCTGGCTTTGAAATCCATTGTGATTGATATTTATCTAAAATTTAGATTTCTAAATTCAAGCATATTAGAAAAACAAAGGTGCATGGTATCTTATATTTGTATTTTAAAAAATGTAGTAGTCGTTAAGTGATGATAGTTATAAAGAATAAGGGCAATAGTTGCAATGTAGCATAGTCGCTGTCTCTATGGTTAATTAATTGATCAAGATAATGTTTTATGCACATTGTGGGGCCTGCAGTTCATCCTTATTCGATAATGTTTTTCGTGTTTGCAATATGTCATTATTGTCGTCTCCGCACACATAACAAAAGCCACCTTCACACATCTTATTTCACTTCCGCACAACTTCCGCTGCACAGCTAGTCGTTTCATCCTTATCTGATAATACTTTTCACACTTGCCATATGTCGTTAAGTCGCCTTCACACATGCACAACAAAAACCACCTTCACACATCTTCTTCCGATTCTACATAGCTAGTAACCATTTTTCATTTTTTTCATAATTATTATAAGTTTTAATTAAAATAAAATAAAATGAAACTATTTATTGCTAAAAGATACACTTCGTTAAAAACAAATAAAAGTAAAGTTTTGCATTACTAAAGTAACACTATTTCATAATACAATGTGGAAGAAACTATTGTGCGGAGGTGCTAAGCATCTGCACTTCTCCACACAATGAGCTAACATCTATATTTAAAAGATACACTTCGTTAAAAACAAATAAAAGTAAAGTTTTGCATTACTAAAGTAACACTATTTCATAATACAATGTGGAAGAAACTATTGTGCGGAGGTGCTAAGCATCTGCACTTCTCCACACAATGAGCTAACATCTATATTTACCTTACAAAACAAGTTCGAACTCACTGTAATTATGATAATCAATTAAGAAACTTCCAAATGAGTATAGGAAACCGACAAAGGTGTAACAACCCTGGTGAAAATTCCATGTAAAATATATAAATACCACAAATGATGGGACACATACTCCAAGCTGAATGTTGGGAAAGACATCTTAGGGGGTGTTCATTTGGTTGTTTATGGCTAAGGAAATTGACAAAGGCAATGGCTAAGGTTTTGGGAAGGCACGAGGCATTAATTGACATTTTAATGAAAATAATGGAAATTAGGAGAAAAGGAAGGTGAAAGGTCACATGTTGCATGTGAGAAGGAAAATGAATGAAAATAATGGAAAATGAAGAAAATAGAGGCCTCATTAATAAAAAGGCTTTTCAGGATCAATGGGCAAGCTTGGTCAGTGAAGACTTGGTCAGTTCAAATTTGAGAGCTCTCTCATTATTCTCTCTTTCTTTCTCATACTCTTGGATATTTAGAGTTTTCTTGGAGCACTCTTAGAGGGTGTGGCATACTTAGATTCTTGGTGCAAGAAGGCAAATAAAGAGCAGGAAAGCGCAAAGTGGCATAGGCATCAGTAGCTACATCAGGTTGCTTGCAGGATGGCCATGATTGACAGTGGATTGCCTAGCCTTGCCATTTCCTGGATAGCCACTGTGATTGTGGGTTTACTTTCATTTCTTTGTTTTGGTTGGTTCTCATGTTTCCTTAGCATGGGTTGAGTTATTAGTCGTGGAAGCCCTGATTGAACAAACGCTCTATAAGCCATGTAATAGCTTGGGTTGAGTTACTAGTCCTGGAAACCCTGGTTGAACAAGTGCTCTCGAAGCCCTGTAACAACTTGGGTTGAGTTACTAGTCCTGGAAGCCTTCGTTGGCCAAACACTCTAGAAGCCTTTGGTGGGTTGAGTTACTAGTCCTGGAAGCCTTGTTTGGACAAACAATCTAGAAGCCCTGTATAAGTTGTGGGTTGAATTACTAGTTATGGAAGCCTTAGTTGGACAAATGCTCTAGAAGCCCTGTATAAGTTGTGGGTTGAGTTACTAGTTCTAGAAGCCTTAGTTGGACAAACACTCTGGAAGCCTTGGAAGGCTTGGATGGAGACCAATCTAATGATGGTTTTGGTGATGTCCAACTGTGAGGTGGAATAACTATTTGATGGATTGAGGTGGATGGTCTCTGGAAGAACTGGATGAGTTTTGATTGATGTGTTCTATGAGATTCCACATTCATGCTTAGAATATGGCATGGGGGTAAATGGTTGAAGAGAGATTTGGCTCATCCATTCTACGGTTGGGTGGAACTTGGTAGTCCCATCTCTTGTTGGTTCATTTTAGTCATTAATGAGAAATCCATTCCCTTGATTTTCATGTGTAAAGGTACTGATATATTTATGGATTTGATGACTAATGTGTTTATTGTATTTTTGTTCCTATTATGCTGGTTATATCCACATTTCATGACAACAACTATGTACGAATCTCAACATGTTTTTACTTGTATATGAATGGATAATGTGTTTATGAGTTAATGTAGGACAATGCAGCAAATGGCATGAGGGAATGATGGTTCATAACGCTTCTCAGATAAGTATGAGATCCCTACACTTAATTATGTTATTTACTCCTCTAGGTTACATGTTGATGATATGTTTGACGAAATGCCTGTCATGGCTAGTAGGGGTCTAGTTATGATATTGTTCATCTTATTGCTTTTTCATCCTTGTTTCCTTGAATCCTTACTAATTCTAAGTGATCATTCCATTCTAGGCAGTGTTGCGAGCTCTAGGTTGAAAAAGGTGGCTCAAATCCCAAAATGCTAGCAAAATAGAGCGTTAGTTTGAGACTAACTCGCCTGAGCAGTGTCTAGGAAGCGTTATAAAGCACCTGGACAGTGTCTAGGGAGTGTTAGTCTTGATACTAACTCATCTGGGCAGTGTCTAGAAAGTATTATAAAGCACCTGGGCAGTGTCTGGGGAGTGTTAATCCTAATACTAACTCACCTGGGTAGTGCCTAGGGAGTGTTACCCTGCCCTAAGTCTCTCAAACAACAATAGGACACAGGGATTGGTAGTTTGAGTGGCTTACTTGTTTCGTGAAGGTTATTTGGATGATATTGGATGACTGTATGTGATGGTCCATCAATTCCATTTCCTTAAAGTCACCAAGGAGATTGAACCTTATCATAGTGGCATCTCGTCGCATGTTTACCCCGGCTGGCCAGTTGCTTGGGTAGATGTGGGAGGAGGCTGTTAGAGAGTGGTATCAGAGCATGGTTCAATTCTCAGATTGGATGGGTTGAATGTGTTAGTCATGCATGCATGTCAGTTGCATGTGTGTCTCCTACGCTTGCATTTCATGTGCTTGTTGCATTGGCTTGATGATAGATTAGGGTTGTAGTATTGTTATCATGGAGAATTTGATATTGATTTCATGAAGTATGTTTGAAATGAGTATGTGACTCACTGTGTATGGATTATATGTCACTTACATGTTGATTTCATGATACATATTTACATCTTTGTATGTTAGGTTACATTTTTGAATATTTTGATTACATGCATCAGTCTTGTAGGTTGATTACAAGAATTGATCGATTATGTTCGACTACATGAAGTTATGCGTATTGGTAGTTGGTTTGGCATTGTTTATGCATACTATTGGTTTCATGTTGCAATGTGTACAATGGAGTAATGGTTATTGTCATGCATGAGGTCATGGGTTGTGTAGTTGATATGGTCATGCATTGATGACTAGAATCTAGCTAGAATTATGAGTATATGGTTTTGCACTCATGTCTTATATGTCTATACACAGTTGTTATGCATGTATGATCTTGGTTATAGTTATGCATGAATAGTAGCTCAAATGTGCCTTGTGAAGTCATTGTATGCAATTTAGGTCATGATGATGCTATTGGTTGTTATGATGCTAATATGTTGCATGAGATAAAGCAGGAGATGCTAATCATCATAATGAGGTTGAAACATTGGACTTTGGGGTAAGAGCATATCGTCATACATGTATTGTATGTTAGCATGAAGGTATGTAAAAGTTAAGGATTGTTATATGCATTAGGTTTATATCCATTAGGTTTATGTACATGTCCTTTGATGTTATGGTTATATTCATGATAGATGTTGGTTGATTAGTGTAGTTATATGCAAGTTGTATGCATTTCTATTGTGTTTTATATTAGATAACCTCGTGATTATGCTATATGTTGCTGATGAGTATGTTATAGGTTAAATTGTTGATTTTTATATGATAGTTAGCTTGACGATTCAATTTTATGTTGTTGATGAGCATGATATATAGATTATTGTTGTTATATGCTATTAATTCGATAATTAGGATAAGTTCAGTGAGATATTGATGTTATAATTTGGATTGGTCATATATGTGATGGTTATGTTCATTTCCTTGAAGATCTTGACGTTATATGTATTATGTTAACCTGGTTTGACCTATGAAAATGGTTATGGTTGCAATACTGAGGTATGAGCTAACATATTTGTGATATGGTGTTGTAATAATCTAGACTGATCATACATATGTGATTATTATGCATGAACAACAGATGCTTTTGAGCTTGTAATATGAACATGTTAGTTAGTTACTGTTATGGATATTATGATTTATGTTGACATGTTGTAAATTGATATCTCACTAACTAGATTGATTATGTAGACAAGATAGCCTCCCCTGAAATACATTAAGGTATGAGTTTGTTTATGTAATATATTGGGTGCTTCATTGTTGGTTATGTCATCTAGTTGATTTATTTAACATGGTATGTTGCAAGCTGGTTGAATGTTTGATGAGTTGCATAATACGAGTATGTGTTAAAATGATCTTGTTTTAAGATGATTTTACTAAAATATATGTGTTGAGACAATTGATATGTACTTGAGTATAGTAGGTGATAGTTGTAGCATTATGTTTAATGACTATGAGTTGAATATGGGTTATGACATGTTTATTAGTCTTGCTAAATGTTGATTTCAAATTGATAGATATGATTGTCTTGATATTTGGACCATGTGGTTGACATGTGTGAGCAGTTGCGGGAAACATGCTTGGTAGTAGTGTGACAAGGTAATAGTTGGTGTGTTTACATAATTAACATTTGGGTGATGTGACATCGCATAGTAAGCCTCGATTTCAACAAGGTAAAAGGGTCAAAGAAAGGAATTGGGCAATAATTCCTTGGTTATATCTGGAAACCCTAATTCCAAACGAATGAGTGCTTGGCATACAGGAAGTATTCTTAAACTTGATTTTGTTAGACATTATGTGGATATATGTTAGATGCATGAACTTGTACATGACATGTATATTAGCTAGTCATTAGTTACATGTGGATCTATCAAAGGATTGGAGTCCCTTGAGAGATGACATGGATGTGTTCAATTGTAGGAAACATGTTTGACACAACAAGATAAGGTAATTGATGTATTGTTATGTTTATTTATAAACTGACAGTTATGTGTTTATGGCAATATGATGTACGACTTGCATGGCAAGAGAGGTTGCCATGAAATCTTGAAGAAGGCTTAGGTTGAGCTTTCCTTGGGAACAATGGGGATTGAGTGATGGTGCTTGTTTTTAACCTTGTGGTTTTGGTCCTTTTGTTATTTGCTTGTGCTTGATTTGCAGTTTTGTTATGTCTAGTGCATGATCATAGCACTTCGTTTGTGGAGTCGTGTTATTATTGGTTTTCATGGTTTTCTCCTTCTTGTTGTTTCTGTTCTTGCCTTTTATGTTTTGAGTTTGGGGAATTGGTTGGGAAAGAGGAAAGTTAATGGAGCTCGCGGAGAGCTATGTGGTACTCGATAGGTGATGTACAACTCGGATGAAGCTCTGTCCATGAGTAAGAGCAGTGAAAGGTAAGAATACGACTCTCGGTTGGACTGGCTGGGTCCATTGTGGTAAATGGACAGTAGCAGTATAGTCATGAGAAAGGTAACAGGAAAAGGAAAAGTAAATGGATTTGAGGCATCATATGCCTTAGCTATGTTGGGAATTGTTGTTCTCAATGTTACGCATGTGTTGCATGAATAAAGAAATTTCTCTTAACCGAGACCTTATGTTATCTAACAATTTTGTTATGATCATGATTATGTTGATGTTTATATATGTATACATGTATGTATGTATATATGTCGTTGTTTGACAAGATGACTGTTTTAAGCTAATGATTATATATGTATGTATGTATGTATGTATATATGTCGTGTTTTGACAGGGTTGTTAGAATCATTCTTGTGGTGGAATGATTTTTTATGTAGGTGAATGGCATGAAGAGATTCCTAGTTCATGAGAAATCAATTGGTAAGAGTAGTCACGACAAATATATGAGGTCAGTATCACGTGGATATGATTTGGTATTGTATACTTGTATTATGTCTATGTTTATGTTATGACAGGTAATGTTGAAGGATACATCAGCAAAGTGAAAGTAGTGCGGTTTGCGACATGCTAGGGTAAGCATGTATAAGATATGGAAAACAAGGTTTCTCGGTAAGGACAATATGGTTTTGGATGTGTGGTACTACTGTTGTGTATATATAATGTGTGTAAATGTTGTTTATGCAGTGTTATGTATATGATGGTACAGATAGTGTTGTATGAATGTTACATATTTAATATTGGGTATAGATGGTGCTATGTACATGATGGATATGCGATATTGTTTACATATTATATTGTGTGCATGATGGATATGTGGTATTGTGTGCATATGGTGTTATGTGCATGTTGGATATGCAGTGCTATGTATAGATGATGCTATGTACATGTTGGATATGTAGTGCTATGCATAAGTGGTGTTGCATGCATGTGGTACATTGGTACTATGTACATATGGTGTGGTGTGCATGATTGTACAAGTGGTGTCGTGTGCGTGTGGTACTGTGTACATATTGTACAAGTGGCAATGTGTGAATGTGGTTCTATGTGCATGTGGTGCTATGTGCATGTCGTGCGTGTGGCACTGTGTACATGTGGTGTCGCGTACATGTTGTGCCTGTGGTACTGTGTACATGTGGTATTGTGTATGCATTGTATAGTGGTGTAGTGTACATGTGGCATTGTGTACACGTTATGCAGGTGGTGCCATGTGCATATGATGATGTACACACGTTGTGCAGGTGGTGCGATGTACTGGTGGTACTGTGTACATGTTATACATATGGTACTGGTGTACCTGTGGTATTTTGTGCATGTCATCCATGCTGTGTTATGGGAATGTGGTATTATGTATGTGTATCATGTAGTCATGGCATTGCAACATGTGTACTCGTTGTGTTGTACTTTGTGTAGGTACATGTATTGGGTGGTATTGCACATCGGCTATAGATGGATGCAATGTCTTCTACACTGGTTGTAGGTGTATGCATTGTACGTTAGGTGTAGGTGCATGTATTGCATGGTGTTGTGTGTCAGGTGTGGTTGTATGTGTGTGATGCACACTCTGTGTATGTGCACCTAGTAGAGGAGAAGGCACTGGGTGTTTATTGGGTGTGGTAACCGATCAGATGTTTATACAAAAGAACAAAGGAAAAAGTAAGGATTGATGAAGGATAGGTATCGGTATTGTATTTCAATTTTATTATGCATGTGACTTATGATTCTAGTATATGATGATTACATGTGAATTATGATTCTAGATTATGATATATGATTCTGATTTATGATCTATGATTCTGGTTTATGATCTATGGTTCTGGTCTATGATGGTTACATGTGATTTATGATTTTTATCTATGATGGTTGGGTTTTGAGCTAACTTGATGTGATATTTTTATATACTTGTTTGATTTGGTCAAAGATGCTATTTTGTCTTCTTGTGATAAGAAGCGAACATGATTCCAAGTGTACCTTATTGATGCACTACCAATGAGGTATGATTTGGAGTTATTTCAATTTATTTTGAATCTAATGGAAGTTATGTTCTTGGTACAGGAAGCATGAACATGCCCAGTTGGGTGGTTGAAATTTACTGCAAGAATTAGCAGCAATAGTGAAAGAAATTAGAAATACAGCAGTATGCTGGTAGAGCACTTCAGAAACAGGGCCATTGTGGGACATTGGTACCCAATTGTGTCCATTGATTTCCTTGAGCATGCTATGGCAGGTATGATGGTTTTAAGGCAAGGATATGCCTTGGTTTTTGTATCTTCCAATGCGAGGAAGCCTTTCCAAGGGATGGACTGCCTAGGATGGGGGTGCCAGCGGAACATGGAAGGTGAGTGACTGCATCAAAAGGGTGATCAGATTCCCGAGGGATTGTGTAGCAGAGAAGGGAAGGTCACGGATGGATTTGTTTTGGTCATTAGCGTTTCCAGATGGAATCAGATGCACATTGGGAGTGCGCCCTGGAAGAATGAGCTGGTAATTGTTAACTGAGAGGAAAAGTGGCACGAGATCGCAGTGCTAGACATTGGATGCAGATTTGACTATGTAGTGGATTCTAGACTTCTTCAGAAGGAGGTGGATCCTGATATTACTTTGAGGGTGGAGGTGTGAGTCTCTGTATTCCCTTGTTGATTGATACGAGAACCGTATCCTTTATTCGTTGGTTAAGAAAATGTGTATATGTGTATATCGTTGTAAATACTGTAATGAGTTGTGTTATAAAGCTCGGATATGCGGTATGGTTTTTATCTGGTCATGTTGTCATGATGTTTTCCTTTTGAGTGGGTCATTCATGGTAAATACTGCAATGAGTTGTGTTATAAAGCTCCATGGGCAGTATGTATTGTTTTCAGTAGTCATGTTGGTTATAGGTTTCATTGAACACCGAGGACAGTGTTCCCCCAAGGGGGAGGGTTTTGTAACAACCCTGGTGAAAATTCCATGTAAAGTATATAAATACCACAGATGATGGGACACATATTCTAAGATGAATGTTGGGAAAGACGTCCTGGGGGGTGTTCAACTGGTTGTTTTTGGATAAGGAAATTGGGAAAGGCAATGGCTAAGGTTTTTAAAAGGCATGAGGCATTAATTGGCATTTTACTTATGAAAATAATAGAAATTAGGAGAAAAGGAAGGTGAAAGGTCACAGGTTGCATGTGAGGAGGAAAATGAATGAAAATAATGGAAAATGAAGAAAATAGTCATTAATAAAAAGGCTTATGAGGACCAGTGGGCAAGCTTGGTTAGTTCATTTTTGGGAGCTCTCTCATTATTTATTCTCTCTCTCTCTCTCTCTCTCATACTCTTGGATACTTAGAGTTTTCTTGGAGCACTCTTAGAGGGTGTGGAATACTTGGATTCTTGGAGCAAGAAGGCAAAGGAAGAACAGGAAAGAACAAGATTACATCGGCATCAACGACTACATTAGATTGGTTGCAGGTACCGAGTTGCATGTATGATTTCTTCACTAGTTTTGGCATGCATGACACATGCATGCGATTTCTTGGTTATGATCTGTCATTGGCATGAAGGATGGCCGAGATTAAAAATGGATTTCCTAGCCTTGCCATTTCTTGGATAGCCATGGTGATTGTGGATTTGCTTTCATTGTTTTGTTTTGGTTGGTTCTCATGTTTCCTTAGCTTGGGTTGAATTATTAGTCCTGGAAGCCCTGGTTGAACAAACACTCTGGAAGCCCTGTAACAGCTTGGGTTGAGTTACTAGTCCTGGAAAACTTGGTTGAACAAATGCTTTGGAAGCCCTGTAACATCTTGGGTTAAGTTACTAGTCTTGGAAGCCCTCGTTGGACAAATGCTCTGGAAGCCCTTGGTGGGTTGAGTTACTAGTCCTAGAAGACTTGGTTGGACAAATGCTCTGGATGCCCTGTATAAGTTGTGGGTTGAGTTACTAGTTCTGGAAGCCTTGGTTGGACAAACGCTCTGGAAGCCTTGTATAAGTTGTGGGTTGAGTCACTAGTTCTGGAAGCCTTGGTTGGACAAATACTCTAGAAGCCCTGGAAGGCTTGGATGGAGAACAATCTGATGATGGTTTTGGTGATGTCCAACTGTGAGGTGGAATCAATGTTTGATAGGTTGAGGTGGATGGCCTCTGGAAGCTTTGGATGAGTTTTGATTGATGTGTTCTATGAGATCCCACATTCATGCTTGGAATATGGCAATGGGGTGAATGGTTGAAGAGAGATTTGGCTCAACCATTCTACAGTCTACTGGAATGTGGTAGTCCCATCTCGAGTTGGTTCATTTTAGTCATTAATGAGAAATCCATTCCCTTGATTTTCATGTGTAAAGGTACTAATATATTAATGGTTTGATGAATAAAATTTTTATTATATTTTTGTTCCTATTATGCTGGTTATATGCACATTTCATGACAACAACTATATATGGATCTCAACATGCTTTTACTTGTATATGAATGGATAATGTGTTTATGAGTTAATGGAGGATAATGTAGAAAATGGCATGAGGGAGCGATGGTTCATATCGATTCTCAAATAAGTGTGATATCCCTATATTTAATTATGTTATTTACACCTCTAGGTTACATGTTGATGATATGTTTGACGAAATGTCTGTCATGGCTAGTAGGGGTCTGGTTATGATCTTGTTCATCTTATTGCTTTTGTATCCTTCTTTCCTTGCATCCTTACTAATTCTAAGTGATCATTCCATTCTAGGAAATGTCCCAGGCTCTGGGTTGAAAAAGGTGGCTCAAATCCCAGAATGCTAGCAAAATAGAGCGTTAGTTTGAGACTAACTCACCTGGGCAATGTCTAGGAAGTGTTATAAAGAACCTGACCAGTCTCTAGGGAGAATTAATCCTGATATAACTCGTCTGGGCAGTGTGTGGGAAGCATTATAAAGCACCTGGGTAGTGTCTGGGGAGAGTTAGTCCTGATACTAACTCACCTGGGTAGTGTCTAGGGAGTGTTACCCTGCCCTAAGTCTCTCAAACAATAGTAGGACATAGGGATAGGCAGTTTGAGTGGCTTACCTTTCTCTTGAAGGTTATTTGGATGATGTTGGATGATTGTATGTGATGTTTCGTCGATTCCATTTCGTTAAAGTTCCCAAAGAGGTTGAATCTTATTATAGTGGCCTCTCGTCACATGTTTACCCTAGCTAGCTAGTTGCTTGGGTAGATGTGGGAGGAGGGTGTTACAAAAGGTGAATCAGTTTAAAAGTTTGCAGTATTGTAGAGCTTCTGTATTTTTGCACTACTGCTATACACCATTGAAGTTGCAAGCTCAACTTCGAAGACTAAAGGGTTTTATTATTAATATTATAAGATTAAAACATAATCCATATTTGACATTATTTTGCTGATTCTCTTTGCATGAAGCTTTGCGCACAGTGAAAAGTTCTAGTCCCTGATTGCACTGTTAATTAATTTATTAAGGCAGTGTGCAGTCTGCGTTTTGTCATTTTTTTAAAATGCTTCATTTTCACAATCATCTCTACAATATTTCATTATTCCCGCCTTTGCACATCTGCACAATGTCTTCTGCACACACTTTCTCTACACATGCATGCTCTGCACAACTTCCTCCACACACGATTCTTCAACACATGCTGTATTTGCACACTCTTGTTTAATTTAACATAGCTCTTGAAAGCTTCGCCTAAATTACATTTAAATTAACTTTGCAAATTTCATTACATCTTTGTAAGTGATGCAGGAGCATCAAGACCATTTTTTTCATGTAAATATGTGATTAAAGGGGGTGTGACAATTTTTAATATTTTATCAATTAATTTGTTATTTTTAATAAAATAGGAGAAAGTGAGGATTTTGTAAATATTCTTTTAAGGAATATGAGAGAGAAATAGAGTTAGAATTAATGAGGGAGCCTAAGTTGGAATTAGTTTCTAAGTCTTAGGGATGAGAATCTATCTTTTAGGGATGTTGAGAGATTTTAGGGATTTGTTGAGAATAACTAAGGGGATTTGAGCATTTAATTTAATAATATTTTTAAATTGTATAAACAGAAGAAGTTTTGAGGAAAAGGAGGGGGGGGGGGCGTGAAGGAGTGAGTGTGAGGTTCTCCTTGAGAGCCTTCGGGCAGTTGTAAAAGGCCATCAGTATCGAATATTTGGCCAAAGATAAGTTGTAAGTAGTGTCTTTTTGTTTTATGTAAATAATGTTTCAGAGGTATATATATATTGTTGATTTAATGAGTAGCCTTATTCAAGGCAGAACTGATGTGTGTTCATAATGAAATCCGCTGCCCTTGTATAGTGGTAAACTGCTTTGAGTTACAGTTATGCAGTGGTTCTAATTTTCTCGATGCGCCTTTGTTATATGGGTGATTATTGAATACGCATTAACCTTTGGGTTCAATGCACAGTTGCTGTGCGGGTAGATTATGGAATTTCCTTTGATATATATGTCAACTCTGTGGCGGACAGGGTTTAGATTGTAATTCTTTTATATGGCGGATCTCGTGTCTTTTTCAACACGCAATTAATGGTAATTGTTAACTGTTGATACGCTGGTTATAAAAAATAGAATCCAGGTTTTTTGGCATGTAGATGGTTCGTAGTAAGGATTGCGTCCATACAGTCGTTGTTGGGCAATTACAGAAGAAAAGGCTTGGATATATCCCACGGTTAGCCGTGAAGAGATGCGCCTTTATACAGTGTAGTGAGAGTTTATAACGGTCGGCATATCAGATCAAAGACATGAACAGCATGGTGGGATGGCGTAGGTAGATATCTCTATTGTCTGCGTATCTTAATAATCATTGAAGCTTCGTTATTTACATGACTGTGATATGTTTGATTACTGAGGGGAAATATATATACGAGATTTTGTTTTAGAATAAAAGCTGAGCTTATAACTTCACCTATATACTGCTGTTACCGTGGATTTATAACGCTGTTCAGAGCGGAGGATCCCGATAACCATAAGGCGGCTTCTACTTGTGTCGGTTCTATTATATCTGAATTTTATCTGCGTGGATTGGAGGTAGCTAATATCGCGTAGATACATATATCTATTGTGTTATTCTGATGATTACAGGGAATTTAGCGCACAGTTGTGTGTCCCATTCTTTTGGGTCAATGATCATGGCATTTGGCTCAGTATTATTATGTATGATTCTCTTGAGAAATTAATAATGGTTCATAGTTCAGTTAATAATATCGGACTCGGCTTGTGGAAGCTAATTACAACAAACAAGACTGTCAAAATCATTTCAGGTGAGGTTCTTTCCGTTGCCGTTTGACCCTGAACCAATATCACATACTTCCAGTTATTGAAGTGTAATGCAATTGTCAGCAAAGAAAAAAGGAAATCTTATAGGGACAGTTTGGATGTATGCGTGTGTGCATTGAACAGCTTGAGATTCTGGGCATTGCAGGCTCTGGCTGCGTCATTTTTTGGTATCAGAGCTGGAATAGCTCTGTTTGAAGGATGAGTTTTTTTTTTATTAATTGCATGTGATAAGATCAGATTTTGAGACTGATGAATGTTGCAGCACAGAGATGCCGTGCAGGTGGGAGATGAAGCGAGATCATGCAAGATCTTAGAAGGTGAAATGATTTTTTTTCTGATTTGAAATTTGTGATGAGAGTTTATGGTTGCAGAGGAGAAGATGGCATTGAACCTGGCATTCAGTTAAAGGCTGAATAAGGAGGACAATTGCAGTGTCCTGAAGAAGAAGGTGAGTTGAAGAGATAGCCTAAGAGTGAGCAAAGGAGAGTGCTCAAAGAGGTTCCAGAGGCAGTGAACCAGTACTTACCAAAAGACTGAGTGGGGAGAGCTTGGTGAGGTAAGTGGCGGCAAGACAGGAGAGCTTGTTGCAGAGGCTAGTGCAACTCATGGCAAGTGAGAAGATGATCATGGAGGATCAAAGAAGAGGTTTAGAGGAATGCCACAACGATGAGATGAATGCAGAAGTCAGAGAAAGAGAGATTGCAGTAATGAAAGTGCAATTGCAGGTACTAGAGGAATGGCTGCAAGAGCAGGAAAACCAGAATAGAGGATGGATCTTTCCACTGAAGGGAAAGAAAGTGAAGTGGCAGAAGCTACAACAGAAACGAGATCGACAGATAAACATGCAGTTAACAGAAGAGCTGAGGAAGCTCGAGCAGATAATGGATGTACAATTGAGACGTGAAGAACTCAGAGCAGCTGAGTTGGAAGAAGAGGAGGAGATCATTGATGATTTCTTGAAATATTGGGCAGATCCAGATCAGCTAGATAATGTGGACTCTTGTATTTTTATAGCTGACAGTTGTGATGTGATTACAGGTTTTGTTGAAGAGGAAGTTCATGTGAATGAAGAAGATGATCAGCGGGAAGAGCTGGTATATGAACTGACGATTAAAGCTGTTGAGACTTGTAGTTTTCAAACTGACAAGTTGTGTATGAGTGCAGGGACTGTAAGTGATGGTGATGTTATGCTTCAGCAATGTTACAAAGAAATTGCATTGCTGGAATATTTGTTGAAGAATTCGGAGTATGACAGGGAGATGGTAGAGGAAAGAATTCAGTACAGTGAACGAGTGCAAAAAGATATCATGGAAGCAGATGATGTGGGAGAAAGACTGGTTAACAGTCTTGAGAGTTCTTCAGAGGATTCTTTGGGCAAAGAAAATCAGCATACTGATGTGCTGAAAGTGGAGGAGAATTCAGAACAGCCTACTGAAGTGCTGGCAAAGGAGGACAAGGCACTGATGCCTTCTGATTTTTATTCTAACAAGTGTTTTGTGAATGCAGGTATTGTTGCAGAACATTTGACTCAGTTGAGCAGTCAAATGAAGGAAGAAGAAGTTTTCTGTTCTGGAAAAAAAGAGGGTATGGATGATTGGGTGGCAGTAAGAAATGAGAAAGTCAGAATAGAAACAAGCATAGAAGCAAGAAGTCAGCAAGTGACAGTACAAACTGAGCAAGCCGTCTTAGCTCAGCAAGCAAATCAACAGCCGGGAGATTTATTGGATCGAGAGATTAAAAGTATCAGAAGAATGATGACAAAAGAATCCCGGAAGAGACCAGCAGCAGCAAGAAAGGAAAGGAAAGACAACAAGAGAAAGACAGCGAAGGATTGCAAGAGCAAAGCAAGTGGAAAGTTACAACACAAGATATGGGATCCAGGCATACACAGATCCGAACACATGATCAGGTGATCATATTTAGTTTAACGTTGGGAGTCTGATGCAGGAGCATCAAGACCATTTTTTTCATGTAAATATGTGATTAAAGGGGGTGTGACAATTTTTAATATTTTATCAATTAATTTGTTATTTTTAATAAAATAGGAGAAAGTGAGGATTTTGTAAATATTCTTTTAAGGAATATGAGAGAAAATAGAGTTAGAATTAATTAGGGAGCCTAAGTTGGAATTAGTTTCTAAGTCTTAGGGATAAGAATCTATCTTTTAGGGATGTTGAGAGATTTAGGGATTTGTTGAGATACTAAGGGGATTGAGCATTTAATTTAATAATATTTTTAAATTGTATAAACAGAAGAAGTTTTGGAAAAAGAAAAGGGGGGGGGGCGTGAAGGAGTGAGTGTGAGGTTCTCCTTGAGAGCCTTCGGGCAGTTGTAAAAGGCCATCAGTATCAAATATCTGGCCAAAGATAAGTTGTAAGTAGTGTCTTTTTGTTTTATGTAAATAATGTTTCAGAGGTATATATATATTGTTGATTTAATGAGTAGCCTTATTCAAGGCAGAACTGATGTGTGTTCATAATGAAATCTGCTGCCCTTGTATAGTGGTAAACTGCTTTGAGTTACAGTTATGCAGTGGTTCTAATTTTCTCGATGCGCCTTTGTTATATGGGTGATTATTGAATACGCATTAACCTTTGGGTTCAATGCGCAGTTGCTGTGCGGGTATATTATGGAATTTCCTTTGATATATATGTCAACTCTGTGGCGGACAGGGTTTAGATTGTAATTCTTTTATATGGCGGATCTCGTGTCTTTTTCAACACGCAATTAATGGTAATTGTTAACTGTTGATACACTGGTTATAAAAAATAGAATCCAGGTTTTTTGGCGTGTAGACGGTTCGTAGTAAGGATTGCGTCCATACAGTCGTTGTTGGGCAATTACAGAAGAAAAGGCTTGGATATATCCCGCGGTTAGCCGTGAAGAGCTGCGCCTTTATACAGTGTAGTGAGAGTTTATAACGGTCGGCATATCAGATCAAAGACATGAACAACATGGTGGGATGGCGTAGGTAGATATATCTATTGTCTGCGTATCTTAATAATCATTGAAGCTTCGTTATTTACATGACTGTGATATGTCTGATTACCGAGGGGAAATATATATACGAGATTTTGTTTTAGAATAAAAGCCGAGCTTATAACTTCACCTATATACTGCTGTTACCGTGGATTTATATCGCTGTTCAGAGCGGAGGATCCCGATAACCATAAGGCGGCTTCTACTTGTGTCGGTTCTATTATATCTGAATTTTATCTGCGTGGATTGGAGGTAGCTAATATCGCGTAGATACATATATCTATTGTGTTATTCTGATGATTACAGGGAATTTAGCGCACAGTTGTGTGTCCCATTCTTTTGGGTCAATGATCATGGCATTTGGCTCAGTATTATTATGTATGCTTCTCTTGAGAAATTAATAATGGTTCACAGTTCAGTTAATAATATCGGACTCGGCCTGTGGAAGCTAATTACAACAAACAAGACTGTCAAAATCATTTGAGGTGAGGTTCTTTCCATTTCCGTTTGACCCTGAACCAATATCACATACTTCCAGTTATTGAAGTGTAATGCAATTGCCAACAAAGAAAAAAGGAAATCTTATAGGGACAGTTTGGATGTATGCGTGTGTGCATTGAACAACTTGAGATTCTGGGCATTGCAGGCTCTGCCTGCGTCAGTAAGTGAGGTACGATCAAAATTCCTCCGATGTATTCTAAAATATTGTTTGATTATTAAACAATGGGTTATAGTTGTGAGTTGCATCAGAAACTATGCATTGGAATAACTAAATTTAATTACAAGATACCTTTGCAAGATTTTTTTATTTTGATATTTTGCTTCGGCATTAACTAATCTACTACTTTGCTGAAATCTTTTAGAAAAACCATTTTCTTTTATGAATATAATTTGCTTATGCATAGTTTTTTCTTTAATATATATGTTACTTTAGGGAACGAGTTTTTGTGTTTTAGGTTTAATCATTGTGGTAGATTGTTTTTATTCATTGTGGTAGATGTTTTTGGGTTATCATTGGTATTATTTTAATTGTAAATAATGTTTATCTTTGCATTTTTGAACATTTATTTGTTTATGCTTCTGTTTGGAAGTGCACAGGAAGTCCATTGTGCGGATATCTGCACTTTGCTCCAATTTTTTTTATTAATAATATTATTAGTTATAAATAATGCATATATTTGTATTTTGTTGTCACTTTATTTTAGTTATAAATAAAACGTTCAATGTGTAGGTATTTGTACTCCACATTAAAAGCTTCTATTACTAATATTTTAGTATTAAATAATTCAATTCTCATATCATTGACCAAAAGCTTCATTTGCGTATATGTTTTTGAAATTAGACAAAGGAAGCTTTCAAGCCTTTAGTATGCAGATGTTTGTAGTCCACACCAAACACTTTGTTTGAATGCAAAACTTTGTTTGAGTGCGGAAACTAAGTGCGAAAAAGTTCAAAGCCAATATATAATTTCACACAAACACTTCATAGCCAATATACAATATCAATTTTCATTCATCAAATTAAATATTGCATATATTCTTATGCACTAAAGACTTTGTACCCTAGTTTTGCCCACAACCACAACTTCTCATGCATTTGTTTCAAGCAAGAGTTGTCATCCTTTGATGATATTTCTTTGCATATCATAGCCCCATCACAATGTTCGTAATTTCTTGTTTATTTGCTTCAAGTAGGAGTTTGCAACTTACAATGATTTTTCATATTTCACACACATATATTGCACTAATGCTTATTCAGGAATAAACATAATCATATGCTGGCCATGGAAGACAGCAGTTGCCAGAGAAGAGGCCCCCCTCCATGATACAACCAATCTAAAAGAGACCTGATCTTAAACTATTAACATTGTTAATCCGTTATTATTATTTTGTTTCATTGTGTGAAGCTTTAGGGTATGTTTGTTGATTTTTGAACAAATCTGCACTTAATATTTTGTTGTGCAAAGATACTTATACAAATTTTCATATTGTATATCGTATATCATGTGAATTTTTATGTAGTACGGGGTATGCATGGGAGGAAGGGGTATGTTCATTGTGTAGTTGCCTGCAGCCTATATTGAAGACTTTTATTGCTAATATTTTAGTATTATAACATAATCCATATTTGCTATTCAGAAAAATATTGTTTATGCTTATATTATTGATAACATTTTAACTGTAAATAATACATATGACCGCTATTTAAGTGATTATTTTTGCATGAAGCTTTCTCCACAGTGGAAAGCCTTGGCCACTTATGCATTGACATTGGAAGCTATTATTAATTGATAAATAGTTTCTGCTGAAATATACGATATTATTGGTATTATTTTAATTGTAAATAACACTTATCTTCATATTTTTGAAGATATCTTTATTTATGCTCTTATGCAGAAGTGTGGAGGAAATCCATTATGTGAAAGAAGAAAACATTGTGCAGAACTTTGCACTAAGAGATTTATTTACTAATATTATTGGTAATGTTTTAGTTATAAATAAAGCATATTTTTGTATTCTCTTTCTGTTGTATTTTAGTTATAAATAAAGTGTTCATTGTGTGCATCTTTGTAACTGCACTAAATGCTTCTACTGCTAATATTTTACTATTAAATAATCCATAGTGGTTGTTGGCAAGTTCAATTTTCACATCATTGAGATATAAAAATAAAAAAATGCACCTGGTTATGTTTTGTAAACTAGAAATAGCGAATATTTTATCGATTAAATACTTATTACTACTATGTAATATTAGATTAAGTCTCCTTTTAATGGATATCAACAAGTACTACTCTGCAATAAAACATGTATGTGGAACTTTGTTTGAGTGTAGGGACCTAGCACAGAAAAGTTCAAGGTTAATATACCATAGTGCAAAACGTTCTTCATTATGAACTTTTGCTCATATTATATAAAATATATCATATGTCTAGAATGTCAAAATGTAAACACAAGTACCAATTAACAATAAATAATGCATATTTTGATAGTAAATCTGCATAGAGCTATGAATAGAATTCATCATTAAATAAATTTGATTTTGTTATAAAGCTAATTTAATTTAATTTATATCTATAATTTTTAGATTTATAGTTTTTTTAAGCCATTCCTTGTGCAAAGGTTTTACTATCCGAAAAAGCCTGTTCTACATAATGAAACTTTTCATTGTAACCTTTGGACAATGACAACCATGTACAAGGAACTAGGCAGTAAAGTCTTTTCTTATCAATTGATTAAGAAGTTTTAAATAACACAAAATTAGCAAAAAAAGTTCGATAATTGATTAAAAGTTGTACTTGCAGAATCAAATCTTAACTCAGATGAATTGCAGTTAGTAATTGTATTCTTAAGAGATCTATGTCTCAAATAAAAAAATATTGTTAAATGTTAATTTTTATTTTAACCATAAACACAATATGAGATATAAAACGAAGGTTCAAAGCATGTATTCGAACATAAATAAAAAATGTTATCATAAAATAGATACGGTGAAATAGTTTTGAATAGAAAATAGTTCTTGTAGTTCAATTTGTAAATAGGAAATAGTTCAAAACCTGTTTAGATTCAAGGCATAGATTAAAAAACAAATTTCCTTAACAAGGTCATAACTAATTTAATTTAATTTATATCTATGATTTTTGGGTTTATAGTTTTTTAAGTACAATATTCCTTATGTAGGGTTTTCACTGTTTGGAAGAAACTTTCTCTACACAACAAAACTTTTTGTTGTAACCTCTGCACAATGAGAGATATGTGCAAGAAACTAAATAACACAGAATTATCAAACGAAGTTCAAGAGCATCAGAACTGTAATACTGAGAGTTATTTTGCTAGAGACAGAAAAGGTGTGTTAGAAACATAATTAATTAATTATTCCACGAAATTAAATATATGCAGGTTTGAAGACATTGTGTCAATATTCTATTATTAATAGATATATGTCTAAGATGAAAAATCATTGTTAAATGTTCAATTTTATTCAAAGAAACTATATAACACTGAATATAATAGAAAAATTGGAAGCATATTTTTGAAAAATTAAAGAAAACACTATCATAACATTAATACATAATCAAATTTAGTAAGAATTGTATTCAAAATAAAATGCCAATGGTTGTGGCCATATCTTAGATATATGATATCATATTCAAAACAATCTTAAAAGACAAAAATGTTGAGCAGAATAGGAATTGTGTTAAACAAATGCATTTGTTGTAGTGGAAAATGGGGTTTTACTTCCTTGAAAGGTATCTGTAGTCAGAAAAAATAATTTTTATATAGCAATTAGCAAAGATCAACATAACATAATTAACAAAGTTAAATTCTCTTATATTAGCTAACGTAAAAATCGAATATTGACAATTTGAAAGAACTCACACTATGCAAAATTATTTCCCCTGACTATGCTTATGTAAATTATTTTTCGAGTCCATGAATCATTGGAGAAATATATTCAACGTTTTTTTAATGTAGTCCTTGTTGGGGGAAACTATAACTTCCATTTTCAAGTTTTTAGTGAAAATTTGTTTTTCAATCTCTAGTTTCTTCATGCACCTCGACAACTGAGCCACCATTCTTCTTATTGACCTTGGAAAAAGTAATTATATATGTGCTAATGCGTTGAGTAATAAAATAAATTATGCTATCAAAATATGTTGCCATTTTTTTTTTTTTCTACTGCAATTGAGTTTGTAACATGTCATTTGAAATTAACTCAGAATCTAACAACATGTGTGGATCGTCTAAGCATTTTATAATATCCATTTCTCTAATATAGGCATCACCTCTCCTATTGCATAGGTTACTACTGGCAGAATCGATTTCCTCAAGTGTATTGATTCTCTCCACCCATCTAGCTTCTAGGGTCTTAACTTGTTCAATATCTGGTAATTGTTGGTTTTTCTTTCCGAAATTTGAGAGTATTTCTAGCCTCTGCTTAAAAGTAACTAATTCATTGTTAACGGATTTCGTGTCTTCTTCATGATTGCTACTAACCAAGTTCATAAATATCGCCATTTTCTCTTGCAAATGCGTTAAATAAAAAATGGCTTGCCATGCATCATCAATAATTTCTAGTATTTGGCATATGTTGTCGAGGATATATTCCTTCAGTGCATTAAGCGAATTCACAACCTTGTTAAATGTTTGTCATGTTGCAGTAGAAAAACTTGACAATGAAGATGTTCATGTTACTCGTGGATTCATTGATAGAGGAACTGAATTTGCAATTTCTTGTAGTTATTTTAATTTACTTTTCAGTATGTGATTTTCTGCAAGCGCATTTGTAACATTTTGAGTAATTGCATCATTAATAGATTGATGCACTACAATGAGCCCTATCGTGTCAATGCCAGACATATCAATATCCACGTGTTCTTGACCAATATTCTTTTTATTTTCAACTTTTACCTTTTCAGCTCTCAATTTTTTGTTGGCTTTGTCATATTTTTCATTTTGTAATGTCACAAGATGTTCATTGAAAAAATTGTCCTCTTCTATAATTTTCTCCATTATCTTATGATTCTCTACTAAACGAGTAATAACCTAGTTAGGTGGTAAACTAATATCATTTTCCACGTCTATATCTTGTTGAATGATTTCTCTACATACATTTTTGGACTTGGTTGTTTGAATTATATGTGTTTGGTCTAGAAAGAATGTGCGAAAATTATCCTGCTCATCTCGACGATTTGTTGAGTCACCAATAACCATTTTTCTCAAACCAAGACTTTTTCTCTTTCCTCGATTCGTGGATGATGATGCACTATTAACTGGTGTCAAAGATTGTTGTATAGGATTTAGGATTTTTGTTTTTGTCTTACTTCAACTACTCTTTGAGCATCCATTCATTGTCGATATTTGATACTTGATTGTCTACAAATTTAATAAATTATATGTGCTGTGTAAACCTATTTTATATTGGACAAAGATTTAGAGCCATTATTTTCTTGGACATTATGACATGCAAATATTGCATTGGTTCTTTGTTCAAATGCAATTTAAGTTCTTAGGGTAAATCAAATGCAAATACCAGAGAAAAAATATAAAGCAATAGTAAATTAATAAAATGGAATGTGTATTGCATGTGATAGATTTAGTAAGATGCAAAGACTAGTGCATGTGTTGAAACTTATGCTAGAGTTCATGTGTTCATAAAGTGCAATGAGAAAATAAAAATCCATAAACAATATGCAAAAAAAGAAATACATTGTAGAAAAAATTGTGAAATAACCTCAACAATTGAGAAAATGAACTGTTGAGTAATGTTGAATCCACCTAGTTGTGAGCCTACGAAAGTATTCACTAGTGGAAATGTCTTTGTTTCTCTTCTTTTGCGTTGGTAGATTCAAACACAGTTGGGTTGTTTGTATAAGTGAAAATATATTGTTTTGTTTATCTGGTACTTATATTTGTTTCCAATGTCGCATAAATTCTCAATTTGTTGCTCCAATCCCAATTATCGGTCGTTTTTATTCTTCATTTGGAAACTACCACGTATGAAACTATTAATAAATAGAAATTGAAAATAGCAAAACTAACATATACATGAAGTAATGGAAATAAGTATCAATATAGCAAAACCATCTTGTCCACTTACTGTGTATTTTTCTCTTGATTTAATATCATTGAAATATGTGTCATGCAAACAAAATTTTGTGATATAATATAAGGTCATTGTCTATTTGTACTACATTTTGAAAGGTTTTTTGATACATTTTCCAGCTTAAATTACCTAAAATTTGTCAACGATTTCTTGGATTCATAATTTTTGGTTGAAATTTCTACAAAATCTAACTGTTGTACAAGTTTTCCAAATGGCTAAGTGAATATATGCAGTGATAAAAAGATATTAAAAATATGTGTCATATAAAAATAAATTTGTGATACAATATAAGGTTATTATCTATATGTACTACGTTTTGAAAGGTTTTTTGGTGCATTTTATGGCTTAAATTGCCCAAAATTTGTCAATGATTCTTGGATTCACAATTTTGGGTTAAAAATTATGCACAGTCTAGCTGTTGTACATGTTTTTGAAATGACTAAGTGCATATATGTATTAATAAAATATCTCATGACAATTATGAAAATTTGCTTTGAAACCGCCAACAATAACTATAAACAATTGTAAATAGACGTGTTTGGCTATTTCTATCACAAATTGATTTAGTAACTGAGATGCCCCCCACCACTAAATCATTGATGATTTGTTTTATTTTGATACTATAATATGAAAAATGCTAAAGGGGACTTGATTTACAAACACACTGATACACAAATTTCAAAATCATAGTACAAAATTAATTGCCATTGTAAAAAGCTAATTTCCATGACACATTCTAGTTGGTTACGTATAGATTTTCACATGATTTCTGACAAAGGTTTTGATTCACTAGAGTTATTGATCATGACTTAATAGTGCCCTCCCAAATTAAAGAAGTATGGCCCTCCATCAAAGACCCTAGTGTGATCTTCCAAGTTGGAAAATATTACTATAAAGAATCCTTTAGTGCCCAACTCCAACTTTATTTGTCCCTTTGGTTTACATTTATTCTAAGTTTAGCTAATTAGAGCCTTCTTCTTTGGCCAAAATCCCAGGAACTCTCTTATGAGGGCATGACACTTCATACATTGAATAAATTATTTTTTCTTTGTGGATTTGATCTCAAAGTTTGGGTCTTTGGTTGCCTTGGGTAAGCGTAAGCATCGACCTATTTGCAAGCTCCTACCATAGAACTCTGCCACTAACGGGTCCATAGACTCGCCTCTTCCTCATGGGATCTTCCACTAAATGGTTGCCTTGTTCCTCCCATTTCATATCCACCACCTAATCTTTGAGAGGCGATGTTGTGATCGGAAGGAAAAGGGACCCCTCCTTCGGCCTAATGCCTGAGAAATTGTTGGATAATGAGACTGTTAAAATCCTAGTTCTGAAACTTATTGCTTGAATTGAAGAGCTTGTCTTTAAGACAACATCCATGAAAATTCATATATATATAATCAAATGTTTGTATCATTCTATCGATGAAGACAATTAAGTTCAAGAAGTGAGTACAACTTGAGTGGGTCTAATGATTAAAAGTGTGTGTTTCCTCCTAGGCAATCACAAGTTCAAATCTGAGTATGTACAACTCCATAGATTTTAGTAGTTTAATCACTATGAGAAGAGAGGCCTCTTGTCCCAGAAACAAGAAGGTCTCATACACTAATTTGATGTTTAGCTTAGCCATTAAAATGATGCTTGAGGGGTAGGCATCGCCTTGGAGTGGGACCTAGTGTCTTTGGGCATCTAGGCCCTTGCCAAGTTACAAGTTACTATTACTATTTAAAATAGAGTTTTTATTATTAGTATTATGAAAAAACACAAGGATTACAAGTTACTATTACTATTTAAAATAAAGTTTTTATTGTTAGTATTATGAAAAAACACAAGGAATCTATTGTCACGATAAAACCTCCAATTAACGAACCAATGACATAGATGTATTTAAAAGAGAGAAAAATAATTTATTAATGTAAAACTTTGGAGTGTTGTGCAAAATATTTAGTCAAAAACACATGAGAATACAAAGTAAGAGACTAGCTCCATGTGATCTATCGTGAAGAATTTAAAATTTTAAAAATTATTTTACGAGCAAGGTCAATAGTATAGATTCTCAATACCATGGGTCATTTTTATTTTATTTTTATATAGTTATTTTATTTTTTATTTTGTATTTTATTTTGATGGAATTAAAGTATTACGTGACATTACATTAATCTTTTTATTTAATTTGATTTTTTATTTTTACTATTATATTTTATGAGTCAAAATGTTTAGAGGAACCAGACAAGACTAGACAAATATCATAAATGCAATTTTTTTTATAAAAAAATAGAGCAATTAATATTAATTGATAATTGGAATAAAGACATTTTTTTTAAAAATCTTGAAAATCTATATATATAATTATATACTATATATATTTATGATTTTTTTTTTTTAAAATCTAAGTTAAGAAAAATCATCAAAATTAAAATGACATTATTTAAATGAAAAGAACCTAATCATGCTATATTACAATTATTTTTTTCTAAATTTAAATGTAAGGAAATCAATCAAAATTAAAATGATACTAATTTAAATGAAAATATACATAGAAAAATTAACTAATTTATTGTAAAAAGAATTGAAAAATAAAAAATTAATTTTATTAATAAATTGATAAACTTAAAAAATATATTTTGAAAAACTATCATATATTGTTAAATTTAATTAGTATATCCTTTAAATATTTAATAATTTCAAGTACAGTTGTAGAACATTTTTAAATCCAATTATTTTTCAATGAAAAGCTAATTTTTTTTTTGGTTATTGTTACGAATAAAAAAAGTACACTTTCGACTTCTGAAAATTGTTATTCCTCCATATGGAAATTCAGTTTATAACTACATCATTACAGCTGGTCTGAGAACACAAGAGAGAATGTTACATCAAAAATTTTGTGATATTGTAACGAGAATAATTGTAATCTGCTTTCTGGAAATCCTCATGACTGTTGATAGGTTTCCTTATTCCGGAAAAAACTGATCGCTGAAGTTGCTTCTACGCCTGTCGGACGATTGAGAGGTAGTCCAATTGTTCTAGAGTTGTGTGGAAGGAGTTGAATATCTCACTGCTTATTAGTTTTTCAATTATTAGAATGTGCGTAGGGCCCATTGATAAAGAACTTTTTGATAATCTGTCAACACATTTGTTAAATTTTCTATGGATATGTTGAAATTTGATATTTTGGAAGTGATTTCTAATTTCTCTAATTTTTGTTTCTAAACCACCAATTTTAATATTTTTAATTGTTTCTAAACCACCAATTTTAATACCTTTAATGGTTTCTAAACCACCCATTTTAATACTTTTAATTTTATTGAGCTTTTTAGCCAATCAATTATACATTTTGAATCTCCAAAAATCAAAATGTTTTTGATATTATAAATTTTAAATGTTTCTAATTATAAATTTTAACTACAATTACTATTGTATTTATTTTCTAATAATAAGTTTTTCTAGTCTAATTTCTCTAAAATCAAACAGAACACAATTCTGATAAAAAAAATCCAAAATATCACACTAAAAACAACTTCTTCACCATTACCTTCAGATTATCTAAAATTAAATCATGCTTCACACGTGTTATAATTTCTTAACCTACGATTGAATTTTTAAAAAAAACCTTTACAACTAAATTCAACTATCGGACTAAACAAGCCCATAAACAAGTCAGCCATGATGCAGGAGCATCCAGCTCACCGTAATTGGGCAAAATTCCAACCAGGTTCAAACGCTATTGATCGATTGGACTGTTTAATTTTTACTGTAATAATTTTTCGTTTAGTTTGTTTTACAAAGTTAGTGAATTTAGACATCTCTTTTTACTTCAGTTAGAATTACTGTAGCTTAGTTATTAGTTAAGGAATGGTCCGTTAAATTAGGGAAATAAGAACCAACTGTTCCTCCAAGTCTTGAAATGCCAAGTGATTATAGTTATTAACAAAAATAGTATTTCTGTAACCATATTCTATATCAGTTGGATTAACTGTAAAGATCAACTGAAAATAGAGAGATATAAACAAATCAAATGTAACAGAGGAGAGTTCAGTTGAGTTAGAAGAGAAGAGAAATAAACACAGTCAGAAGCATTCAAAGAAACTATTTTTGTCCATTTGTATTATCTTTCCTACTGTTTGCTAAATGAAACCTTTCTTTATGGCCTGAAAAACTACCATACAATTAATATCTATCAAATTGCTGTTGTATGCATTCAAACACGAATCACAGTCAAATATTTAAACAACCAGATGAAGCTTCGGTAACTTACAGTCACAAATGAAAGACAGCCACCCATTTATTTAAGATCCATTTTGCACGCAGACAAATGATAATCCAGGCATATAACCTCCAGAAGTCCAAGAGGAAGAAGTCGCATACAGGAGTCAAACATTTCCAGCATTCGAATTCAAAGAGCAACTACAGAACAGAGGCGGGCACAATTACAAAGAGGTAACAACGCTGCTTTTCTTTCCTTTCAAAATTTCATTTTAGAAAGTCGAAGGACCACAAAATACAGTGACTATTGTAAAGCCAGAACAATCCCATGAAGATCAAAATCCGCTACTACACATAGAGTAAAATACGACGCATAGTCGGAAAATTTCATAACCCAGAAAACCCTGAACTAGGGTTTGACAAGACCGACCAGAATCGACTTTCATCTCTTGTAAAACTTAATACAGGAGTAACCAAAAGAAATATAGCCAAGCTAGAATCCATACAATGACCGAAAGACCTGAGCAAGTTCACAAAACCATTATATTAAGCAAACTACAACCAGACGTTCGAGATTCAGGCCTACCCAGGAATAAGCGACTGTGCAAGTAAACCCTGGAGGATACGCATGCCCAGGTTGCCAACAACGACCTACAAACATTAAACCATTTGCATTACGACGAAAGCAAAGAGGGGAATTCCAAGAAGAAGTGCGAACGCGTGTGGAGAATTAGCAATACAGTGAAATTACCTGGGAGAGCGAAGCCGAAGACAACTGTGTGACAATCTGAAGAACTTGGGCGACTGTAGACCAGAGGAACAAAAGTGGGTTAGTTCCTGAAAGAGAAGCCAAGCAAGATTGAAACAAGGACAGGAGTATTTACCTGTTCCGAACGAAGAACGTGCGCCCGAAAATTCCTGTGCTCGAAGGCAAATACAGTGCCGCATTGTGAGAGTCCAAACCAATAGCAAGCTGATAATATTCAACTAGATTCGAACCAGAGATAACAAGGTTCCAAGAAAACACAGTAAAATCACAGTGACTTCCGGAAACGGCTACAAAACCTCGACCAAGAACCACGAAGACACACACAGACAGCAAGGCATGACAACCGGCAACAAGTGCTGAACAAAATACCTTAAAGAATACGCGCATGTATGGGAGGGAAGAACAGAAATACTCACCGAGGTTAAACCACGGAACCGAGCCGAATAACCATCAAACCCAACTGCCATTTCCATTAAAATTGCAAGCAGGTCGAATAGAGGAGGGGCCGAGTTTTGCCCACACAGAGAGTTGAACATACCAACAGAGCATAGCAGACAGCGTTCCACCAAAAGGAACCAAGAAACCCTCGACCAGAACAGAAAACCTCAGAGCAGAAATAACGAATGAACAATCCAGAAAATGCCATAATGAACAAGGGTTAAGGCGCGAAGGGCAAGCGGGAGCAGTTTCGAGGCGGAGTACAGGGCATTTACTGCAGGCATTAACTCTCCAGCTACCAACCTACATAAAAATCCCGCGGACAAACACAGTTAAGATTTTTATTTGCCACGTATACCTTTTCCTTCCGCGTGTAAAGTGTAAAGTGTAGACCTTTGGGCTGGGTTACACCAAAGTGGTATCAGAGCATTGAGTTAAAGAGATTTGAAAAAAAAATGGATGTAGGTAGACGAGGACGAGGCTGAGGTGCTCGTAGAATGGCAGATGAGGCATTACGAGAAGAACTCAGAGTTCTTACTGCTCGTTTGGAAGCAGTAGAGGCAGGCAGGAGAAGAGATCCAGAAATGGGAGATGTGAGTGAAGAAGAAGTAGAAGTGGCAGCAGATGGACCTGAAGGTGAATCAGCAGAAGTGAAATCACTGAAGTCTATCTTATTATCAAACAGCAGACCAAAACTAGAACTCCTGACATACGATGGTAGTTTGTCTATTGATGTTGTGTTAGATTGGATTAGTGAGATGGACAAGTATTTTGAATGCGAGGAAGTTAGTGAAGACCGTAGAGTCAAATTTGTAGCAACAAAGCTGAAAGGACACGCAACTCTGTGGTGGGATAGTGTCCAGAATGAGAGGAAAAGGTTGAACAAAACACCGATTAAAACTTGGACAAGGATGGTAGCCAAATTGAAGGGCAGATTTCTGCCATGCGATTATCAAATCGCGTTACATAGACATGTACAGAACTTGAGACAGAGGGGATTGACTGTGAAGGAGTACACAGAGGAATTCTACAGAGTGAATTTGCGAGTCGTATATACAGAGGATACGGCAGAAAGGACAGCCAGATATGTTAATGGACTGAGGATGGATATTTTGGATGAAATAAGTATTTTGTCTCCAAATAATACTAAGGAGGCATACTAGAGCGCAATTAAAGTAGAGGACAAAATTAACCGAAGACAGAATGCCCGGAGAGGACGAGGGTCTACCAGAGGGAGAGGCCGGTCCTATGGCAGGGGCCAGACTGCCAGCAACAGCGAGGAAGCCAGCATTTCGAGGACTTCAAGAATAGCAGAAAAAGGAGACGGAACGAGAGGTGGCAGATAGTTCCAACGCGGCATAGGAAATGGCCGTGGAAGGGGAACTGGTTATCAATGTTATAGATGCCACAAGTGGGGGCACCGTTCGTTTGAGTGCCCAGAAACAGATTCAGCTGGACAGCGAGGCGCGTATGTGGCGCAACCGGAGGAAACAACAGCACCCCCTCAAGAGGCAGAGAATGCCCCAGAAACGGGAGAAGCTTTAGTCCTGCATAAGGTATTACTGAAACTAGTTGATGAGAGTGTCGAACAGACGCAGCGGAAAGCTCTGTTCAGGACAATTTGCAAATCATAGGGTAAGTGTTGTAAGATGATAATCGACAGTGGAAGTACGGACAATTTGGTATCCACAGAAATGGTGGAAAAGTTGGGGCTGAAGCGTTTAAAACACCCCAGTTCGTATAGAGTTTCATGGTTATAAAAGGGGCACCAATTACTGGTGGACGAGCAAAGTGAGGTTGAATTTCAAATAGGTTGATATAAGGATAAAATTAGTTGTGACATCATGCCGATGGACGTATGTCACATATTATTGGGCAGGCCTTGGCAATATGATAGGAAGGTGACACACGATGGAGTGATGAACTGTTATAAATTCGAGAAAAATGGGGTCAGGCATACCCTTGTGCCTATCAGAGAAGAGAAAGAAACAGCTGAAGCAAACGAAACCAAAGCATTTCTAATGAGCGGAAAACAGGTTTTAAAACAGGTTGAGAACAGTGAAATAAGTTATGCTGTAGTCAAAAAGACAAGGACAATCCTCTTACATACAGAGATAACAGATTTACCTGTGGAAATACAACGAATGTTGGAAGAATTTATAGATATAGTAGTGGACGACTTGCCAGACAAGTTACCCCCCAAGCAGAGTATCAGTCACCATATTGACTTTATACCCGGAGCCAGCTTACCAAATAAAGCAGCCTATCGAATGAGCCCCAAGGATAATGAGGAAATCAGAAAACAGGTGCAAAAACTATTGGACAAAGGTTTAATCAGAGAAAGTTTGAGCCCATGTGCTGTGCCAATAGTCCTTGCCCCCAAGAAGGGAGGATAGTGGCAGATGTGCACCGATTCAAGGGCCATCAATAAAATCACCATCCGGTACAGATTTCGGTTACCGCGTATGGATGATACGATGGATTGTTTAAGTGGGGCAGCTTACTTCTCTAAAATAGATTGAAAAGCGGATATCACCAGATTCGGATACGAGAAGGAGACGAGTGGAAAACGGCCTTTAAAACAAATCAGGGATTATATGAATGGCTGGTCATGCCATTCGGGTTGAGCAATGCACCCAGCACATTCATGAGACTCATGAATGAGATGTTGAAGGAGTATATTGGGAAATTTGTAATAGTTTATTTAGATGACATCCTTATTTTCAGCAAGACGAAAGAAGAACACTTCTGGCATGTGCACAAAGTGTTGGAAAAGCTACAGTAGAACAAGTTATTAATAAATTTGAAGAAATGTATGTTTCTGCAAAGAGAATTAATTTATTTGGGATTTGTGATAGCAGAAAATGAATTAAAGATGGATCCGGAAAAGGTAACAGCAATAATAAATTGGCCGTCACCGAAAAACTTGTTTGAGGTACGTAGTTTCCATGGATTGACAAGTTTCTATAGAAAGTTTATTAAGAATTTTAGCGGGATTTGTGCTCCTATGTTAGAAACCATCAAAAAGGCCAGCCAACCTTTTCGATGGACAAAAGCAGCAGAAAAAGTTTTCAACTGTTGAAAAAAAAGATTACGGAAAGACCGATTCTCAGGCTACTAGATTTTCAGAAATTATTTCAGGTACGTTGTGATGCTAGCGGAACAGTGATCGGGGATGTACTCAGTCAGGAGGATAGGCCTGTGGCATTTTTCAGTGAAAAACTGAATGAGAGTAGGCAGAAGTACTCCTCATATGATAAATAATTTTACGCGGTGGTACACGCTTTAAGACATTGGAGGCATTATTTGTTAGGGAATGAGTTCGTGCTGTTTTCAGATAATTCTGCTTTGCAATATGTAATGCAGCAACACAAACTCAATCATAAACATGCCAAATGGGTGGAGTACTTACAGAGTTTTAATTTTGTGCTGAAACATACTAGTGGACAAGCAAACAAGGTGGCCGACGCATTAAGTAGAAAAGCTCTACTTTGCAGGAGAGTGCTGTACAGGTTTTGGGTTTTGAACATTTACGAGATCTTTACAAAACAGATACAGATTTCAGAGAAGCCTATGAGGCGTGCCAGAACCCTTTGATAAGGGGTAATAGTCCTTGGTTAGATTACAATATACAAGAAAAATTTCTATTTAAGGGAGAACAACTGTGTATCCCCAACTGTTCCATGAGGGAGAATATTATTCGCGAAAAACACAGCGGGGGTTTGGCTGGACACTTTGGTATAGAGAAGACCTTGGAGCAACTTAGTCATTTCTATTTTTGGCCAAGAATGCGACGAGACATACAACATTTTGTGACTAAGTGTAAGGTGTGTCAATTAGCGAAGGGACACAGCCAGAACACATGATTATATACGCCATTACCTGTTCCAGGCAGACCATGGGATTCTGTTAGCATAGATTTTGTTTTGGGACTGCCAAAAACGTAGAAAGGTTATGATTCAGTGATGGTAGTGGTGGATCGTTTCTAAAAAATGGCACATTTCATACCTTGTCGGAAAACTAGTGACGCCACTCACGTGGCCCACCTATTTTTTAATGAGATTGTCAGGTTAGACGGGTTACCAACAACCATCCTATCGGACAGAGACGTGAAGTTCACGGGACATTTTTGGCATACCTTATGGAAAAAAAATGAACACCCAATTAAGCTATAGTTCTGCTTATCACCCGCAAACCGACGGGCAGATAGAGGTTGTGAACAGAAGTTTAGGAAACCTGTTACGCAGCTTAGTCGGGGAAAATTCACGGATGTGGGACCAAGTGCTAGCGCAAGCAGAGTTTGCTTACAACGATTCGCCAAATCGTAGCAAAGGTCTCAGTCCCTTTCAGATCCTATATGGCATGCACCCTCGTGGAGTGCATGAACTTCGGGATTACAGGAACGACGGAGTGCGGATGGGGAAGATTTTGCTAATGCAATGAGGGATTTACACGAACAGGTGAAAGCAAAATTACAGGACAACAGCTCAAAATATAAACAACATGCAAATCTAAAGAGAAGAGAAGTTCATTTTGAGGTGGGGGACGAAGTCCTGGTACACTTGCGTAAGGAACGTTTCCCTAAGGGTACATACAATAAACTAAAGTACAAAAAGGTAGGACCTTGTAAGATCTTGCGAAAGTTTTCGGCAAATGCCTACGAAATACAACTACCACCCGGAATAGGCATTTTACCTATCTTCAATGTGGCAGATCTGTTTCCGTATACAGGCAATCTGATGGAAGAAAAGAAAGATGGACCCGAACAATCCATGCGGAACACCTAGGAAGACAAAGAAACTTGGAAAAGACAGATGCCTTATGTCCAACCCCCTAAGATCGAAGGCATCCTCGAAACTCAGGTAGTTAGACGTACTCGGCGGAAAAATTATTTTCAGTACTTGGTCAAGTGGAAGAACCGTCTGATTGAGGACAGCTCATGGCTTGACGCCAGGCAGATTGGAAAAACAGGAACGTCGGTCGAGGAGCTCATGAACCGGAGTCATGATCTCTTTTCACCCCGGGAGCCTGATGCAGGAGCATCCAACTCACTGTAATTGGGCATAATCCCAACCAGGTTCAAAGGCTATTGATCGATTGGACGGTTTAATTTTTACTGTAATAATTTTTCTTTTAGTTTGTTTTACAAAGTCAGTGAATTTAGACATCTCTTTTTACTTCAGTTAGAATTACTGTAGCTCAGTTATTAGTTAAGGAATGGTCCGTTAAATTAGGGAAATAAGAACCAACTGTTCCTCCAAGTCTTGAAATGCCAAGTGATTATAGTTATTAACAAAAATAGTATTTCTGTAACCATATTCTATATTAGTTGGATTAACTGTAAAGATCAACTGAAAATAGAGAGATATAAACAAATCAAATGTAACAGTGGAGAGTTCAATTGAGTTAGAAGAGAAGAGAAATAAAGACAGTCAGAAGCATTCAAAGAAACTATTTTTGTCCATCTGTATTATCTTTCCTACTGTTTGCTAAATGAAACCTTTCTTTATGGCCTGAAAAACTACCATACAATTAATATCTATCAAATTGTTGTTGTATGCATTCAAACACGAATCACAGTCAAATATTTAAACAACCAGATGAAGCCTCGGTAACTTACAGTCACAAATGAAAGACAACCACCCATTTATTTAAGATCCATTTCGCACACAGACAAACGATAATCCAGGCATATAACCTCCAGAAGTCCAAGAGGAAGAAGTCGTGTATAGGAGTCAAACATTTCCAGCATTCGAATTCAAAGAGAAACTACAGAACAGAGGCGGGCACAATTACAAAGAGGTAACAACGCTGCATTTCTTTCCTTTCAAAATTTCATTTTAGAAAGTCGAAGGACCACAAAATACAGTGACTATTGTAAAGCCAGAACAATCCCATGAAGATCAAAATCCGCTACTACACATAGAGTAAAATACGACGCATAGTCGGAAAATTTCATAACCCAGAAAACCCTGAACTAGGGTTTGACAAGACCGACCAGAATCGACTTCCATCTCTTGTAAAACTTAATACAGGAGTAACCAAAAGAAATACAGCCAAACTAGAATCCACACAGCGACCAAAAGACCTGAGCAAGTTCACAAAAGCATTATATTAAGCAAACTACAACCAGACGTTCGAGATTCATGCCTACCCAGGAATAAGCGACTGTGCAAGTAAACCCTGGAGGATACGCACGCCCAGGTTGCCAATAGCGACCTACAAACATTAAACCATTTTCATTACAACGAAAGCAAAGAGGGGAATTCCAAGAAGAAGTGCGAACACCTGTGGAGAATTAGCAATACAGTGAAATTACCTGGGAGAGCGCAGCCGAAGACAACCGTGTGACATCCTGAAGAACTTGGGCGACTGTAGACCAGAGGAACAAAAGTGGGTTAGTTCCTGAAAGAGAAGCCGAGCAAGATTGAAACAAGGACAAGAGTATTTACCTGTTCCGAACGAAGAACGTGCGCCCGAAAAGTCCTGTGCTCGAAGGCAAATACAGTGCCGCATTGTGAGAGTCCAAACCAACAGGAAGCGGATAATATTCAACTAGATTCGAACCAGAGATAACAAGGTTCCAAGAAAACACAGTAAAATCACAGTGACTTCCGGAAACGGCTACAAAACCTCAACCAAGAACCACGAAGACACACACAGACAGCAAGGCATGACAACCGGCAACAAGTGCTGAACAAAATACCTTAAAGAATACGCGCATGTATGGGAGGGAAGAACAAAAATACTCACTGAGGTTAAACCACGGAACCGAGCCGAATAACCATCAAACCCAACCGCCATTTCCATTAATATTGCAAGCAGGTCGAATAGAGGAGGGGCTGAGTTTTGCCGACACAGAGAGTTGAACATACCAACAGAGCATAGCAGACAATGTTCCACCAAAAGGAACCAAGAAACCCTCGACCAGAACAAAAAACCTCAGAGCGGAAATAACGAATGAACAATCCAGAAAATGCCATAATGAACAAGGGTTAAGGCGCGAAGGGCAAGCGAGAGCAGTTTCGAGGCGGAGTACAGGGCATTTACTGCAGGCATTAACTCTCCAGCTACCAACCTACATAAAAATCCCGCGGACAAACACAATTAAGATTTTTATTTGCCACGTATACCTTTTCCTTCCGCGTGTAAAGTGTAAAGTGTAGACCTTTGGGCTGGGTTACACCAAGCCAACTATAAGTAAACTGTCCCCTCATTGACATCGATTTTGAAAACAGTGGAAATGACAACGCCTCCGGGCTATCGAGATTGCAAATTTGGATCTAGGAACACAACTTATTAATTTAATATTATAATAGGAAATATAAGAAAAACGGTAATGTTTAAAATAAACATAATATCAATATACATTCGATACAATTATTTTTTTCTATTTAACATAAATTTTAATTTATTTTTAGATCTAATATTTCATTAACCTCATTAATTATTTCTTTATATTTAAAATTAAAATTTTTATATAGATTTAACTTGAAAGTTGTTCATTGTTTTAGAATATAATTTAGAGTAAACTAATAAAGAACTATACTTGAAGTAAATTAATAAAGAAATAAAATTAAAATAAATCATAATTTCTTGGGATGGAATTATAAATTAGAAATATAATTAGAAGTAAATTAATAAAAAAATTTGGATGCAATTTTTTTTGATTGAAAAGGTATTTGATCCCTCTCAACATTTGGTAGATTTAGAGTTAAGATGGATCTAGCTAATCTAGAGTTAAGATGGATCTAGGCTGATTTAATTTCCCCTTTTAAATAGGCTATATTTTATATGAATACCATAGATTTTGATACCATGGGCTAATATCATGGGTAAATACCATAAAGTTATGACTAGCATTTACACCAGATGTTGCAAAGGAAATGCCATAAGGCATAAATTGAGGAACGATTGTGACATGGAAATGGGTGAATCTAAATAAAATACAGAGATGTAGCAGAAATACAATTCTAAAGTTGTATAAACAGAAGTTTATTTAGGGTGCCTAAGACTATATTTTTTTATTAATTATTGAGTTAATATTGCATATAAATCTCAGGTCAAATTCACCGCCCATCTCACCATCCCACAAACTCTGATTGTAGCATAACGTTTAGAACGTGTTGATGTTAGATAGTCAACCCATTGTCCACTGTCCTTGGTGGCATGATCCACTTTTAAAGGGAGAAATAAAAAAATGTTCCAAGTAAATAGTGGAACCTAGAGGATGTTTCAAGACCAAAATTGAGAAACCTTAAGGATTTTTCCAATCCAAACTAGTATCCCATTCAGATATTGTATCCACTAAATGCTTATAAATTGAGAGCCTGCCTGCAAACACTCACCCACATGTGTGTTTTCCATTTTCCAATTCTAGAATTATAATTAGCAATGGCTCTTGATATCTCTTGTGCCCGTTCTGTTGCAGAAGCCATAGAATCAGAGTTTAAGGAGCCTTATTTTAGCTTATCAGATGGAAATTTGTGTTTGCAGGGAGCTTCAATCCTTACTAAAGTTCCTGATAATGTTTTTCTGACTAGTTTGTCATCAATCATATGTAAAAACTGTGATACAATTGCTTCATTTCCTTCTGTTGCAGTCAATGCTCACAAGGGCTCCTTTATTAGATTTGTTCCAAAAAATCCATCCAGTAGAGTGTTGAATTCTCTGGAAAAGCTCAAGCATATCAAGTTTATGAGTATATTTTGTTTTAAAATATGGTGGGCTACCTTGCTGTCACGTCGAAATGACTCAGACCTGAAAATAGAGACAATTGATTCTTCTGCACATTGAAGGCATAAGTTCATATGTGCTGATCCTACATATTATGGAAGGAAAATTCAGAGCAGCCTTGCATCTTGGAGTGGATGAAAACATAGTTGTCGGGGTTGAGAATGGGTCAAACCTCATCCAGGGCTCCAGCTTCATGGCCTGTGTTTATGTTCATATGAATGATAATCCTTTTGACTTGATGAGAGAAGCATACACCACCATGAGAGTCCATCTTGGCACCTTCAGATTGGTGGAAGAGAAGAGGGTCCCTAATATAGTTGATAGATTTGGATGGTGCAAGGAAATATCATATATATATTATATATATATTTATATATATATATATATTATAATTTGTTATATATAAGGTGTTTTGGAAACCGTTCCTTCAAGTGGAATTCAATCCCTCTCAGTTGTCACATACTTCGTCCGCATATTGCCAAAGGAAAATTAAATCTTTTCGTTTTCTTGAAGTTTCGACAAAAGTGGTATAATAATAAATCTGATGATTGATTAATGTTTCTTGATGTCGTATCAAATACAAGGGTTGATATGGGAAGATTATGTTACAAATTAAAGGAGGGGAGATAAATAGATATTGGTATCTTTCCTGTCTTTAAAGAAATTATTTTGTCTTCTCTTTTCTCATTAGGAAGCTACACTGCCTTCACATTTGGGATGGAAGCTTTTGAGGTTTTATTATTTATAGTTTCCTTTCATCTATATGACCTCCACAAATGTATTGGTGGGATGATTTATGTCGAAATTTGTTGTATGCTCAATTTCTTCATCTCATTCCTTTCACATGAAAACAATTACAGCGAGGGTAAGCATAATTACACCGATTATCTGTCAATTCCATGCTCAACATTTTATCATTAACTTTATATTAAAAGTTATGATAAGGATTTAAGTCTCCAAAGCTTTCTGTTGTTAATAGTAATGTATCATTAAGTGTTGATGGTTCCAAATCCTTATTCGTTGATCCAGGTCAGAGTACATAATCAACTCAAAATGGAGATGGGGAAATTGACATTACTAGTGCTGATAATTCCTCTATTACAGAGATGGGTTTTGAGGCATTTGTTGATGATTTGAAGAAAGAGTTCAAGGGCCTTGATGTTGTTTATTTCTGGCATGCCCTATGCGGTTGATGAGGTGGTGTTAGGCCAGGAGCTACACACCTCAATGTAAAGGACACACCCTTCAATATTTCCCTAGTTGTAAATTGTATGATACTCGATTTAGTTGTAGATAAGGTTGTTGAAGCTAAGATTGGCCTTGTGGATCCTCATCAGGCTGCTGATTTTTATAATTCTATGCATTCATATCTGGCCAAAGTGGGTGCCATAGGAATGAGAGTGGGCGTCATTCATGTAAGCCATTCAAATCTATTTAACCCAGTCTTGCACTCTCTTTAGCATTCATAAAAAACTTTGTTTGTCTCAAAGATGGGTGAAGGAAGCCGCCAACGCTGTAGCAGTCTGCTGTAATTTCTATCCCATGAGTGAATGTATCTATTTTTTACAAAGTCCTTGGAGTGTCCATCCTCTATGGATTCTCCCAACAATTATGGTGTTCAATTGGATCTCCCACCCAAAAACAAAACCAATACACAATAAAACCCATGTTAAGGATGCCCATTTTTAAGGCGTTCCTTTAGTCCATTTGGTGTCCAGAGGTCACATTAACTATTTAAAATTAGTTTCGTGTGTGAGGATCTCAGTAACATCAATTACCTATATTAAAAACCATATTGCATTAAAGGCATTCCCAAAAAGACAATTTTGATTCAAGTGAAGCAGCGCTCTAACTGAGCACCAAACTTCTTTTGCACATACTTTGACATCCACTGAAATGAGTTTGGGAATTTCATAGGAGGTTTCCTAGATGTTTTTGAAGTGTATAAACTGAATGAAACTAATAGAATTCAATTCAAGGCTCATAGGTACAAAAATGCACATTAAAAAAAATTTCTGAGGCAATTTCGACTTTCCACATTACGAAACTTGTCAATTCGAACACAAAATGTGTTGTCCAACCACTCATTTGAAAGATATCTGTGTCCTCTACATTATGCAACAGACAATTTGTAATTCTGAGTTCATGAGACAACTCCCCAAATTCAAAGGCCTAACCAAGCTGTAAAACTGGAAATATCTTTTCAGCTAAATTTGGTGAGGTCATTAGTGTGTTTGCCTCTCAAACCCAATTATTCACCCTCTAGAATCTGAATTGGTCAAAATTTATTGAAAATAGTTTGAGAAAGCATAAAAAGGTTATTTTTTACTGATTGGAATTCAATTCATTCATTACAGGTAAAATTGCATTGTCTAAAGCATATGTTTGGAGTTTCAATGTTATACTCTTTCAGTAAACCATTGAATGTCATTCAACATCCTTTATCTCCTTGGCTTTTTATATTTTCTATTATTATATGTAAATGTCCATCTTAAATAATAAAAACCTTCAACATTGTCTCAGGATTGATTATAATCTGCATGTCCATTTAGAGTGCATGGCAAAAAAATAGCAGAAAAGAGTAATTCAAGGCTGATTTTATGATGCAACAAAAATAAGACTTATGTTTGGACAAATGACTATCAAACTAACATACTACCAACTCAAAGTTCCAAGAATTTTGTTCAAGACATAGACAGTAAGGATAACTTTATTTCTCAAAACATGAAAGCCATATTAACAAAATCTAACTGAAATTTTCCATAAGTTTGGAGGTTCAAAGTTACCGCTATGTTTATTAGTAAGCCATATAAAATTCCATCTGAAATAATCATTACTCTTGAGACTGTAACAAAATTGATTACAATCCCAACGTTCAAGTGAAAAATATTGCTTGTGCTCCTGGGAAATACAGTCGCTGGAAAAAAACAAATTCCAACACTCTGAAATTAATTAAATTATGGGAAATCTCTATGTTCAATAGGAAGCAAGGTAAGTTGTTTTAATTATAATCTTGATAATGTAAAGGACAACAATTTTAACATAGTCCTTCACGTGTTAAGCCTGCTTAGCAGCTGCCCCAGCGAGAAAGATTAAAATATAAAAGTGTATAAACGTTGTGCAACTAAAAAAATTCAATTCAAGGCTCATAGGTACAGAAATGCACATTAAAAAAATCCCAGGAAATTTCGACTTTCCACATTACGAAAGTTGTCAATTCAAACACAAAATGTGTTTTCCAACCACTCATTTGAAAGAACTTTGTGTCCTCTACATTGTGCAATAGATAATTTGTAAATCTGAGTTTATGAGACAACTCCGCAAATTCAAAGGCCTAACCAAGCTGTCTAATTGACAATATCTTTTCAACTAAATTTAGTGAGCTCATAGGTGTGTTTGCCTCTCAAACCCAACTATTCACCCTCTAGAATCTGAATTGGGCAAAATTTACTGAAAATAGATTGAGAAAGCATAAAAAAGGTTATTTTTCGCTAATTGGAATTCAATTCATTCATTATACGTAAATTTGCACTGTTTGGAGTTTCAATGTTATACTCTTCCAATAAACCATTAAATGTCAGCCAACATGATTTCTCACCATCAGTAAACCATTGAATGTCATTCAACATCCTTTATCTGCTTAGATCTTTATATTTTCTATTATTATATGTAAATGTCCATCTTAAATAATAACAACCTTCAAAACTATCTCAAGATTGATCACAATCTGCAAGTCCATTTAGAGTGCATGGCAGAAAAATAGCAGAAAAGAGTAATTCAAGACTGATCTAGTAATGCAATAAAAATAAGACTTCTGTTTGGACAAACGACTATCAAGCTAACATACTACTGACTCAAAGTTCCAAGAATTTTGTTCAAGACTTAGACAGTAACGATAATTTTCTTTCTCAAAACATGAAAGCCATATTAACAAAATCTAATTGAAATTTTCCATAACTTTGGAGGTTCGAGGTTACCGCTATGTGTATCAGTAAGCCATGTAAAATTCCATCTGAAATAATCATTACTCTTGAAACTGTAACAAGATTTATTATAGTGCCAATGTTCAAGTGAAAATTATTGCTTGTGCTCTTGGGAAATACAGTCGTTGGATAAAAACAAATTCCAACACTCTGAAATCAATCAAATTATGGGAAATCTATATGTTCAACAGGAAGCAAGGTAAGTTGTTTTAATTATAATCTTGATAATGTAAAGGACAACAGTTTTAGTATAGTCCTTCAGGTGTTAATCCTGATTGGTAGCTACCATAGCGAGAAAGATTAAAATATAAAAGTGTATAAACACAATGCAACTAACATAATTCAATTCAAGGTTCAGAGGTACAGAAATGCACATTAAAAAAATTTCCCAGGCAATTTCAACTTTCCACATTACGAAACTTGTCAATTCGAACACAAAATGTGTTGTCCAACCACTCATTTGAAAGATATTTGTGTCCTCTACATTGTGCAACAGACAATTTGTAAATCTAAGTTTATGAGACAACTCCCCAAATTCAAAGGCCTAACCAAGTTGTAAAACTGACAATATCTTTTCAGCTAAATTTGGTGAGCTCATTAGTGTCTTTGCCTCTCAAACCCAATAATTCATCCTCTAGAATCTGAATTGGGCAAAATTTACTGAAAATAGTTTGAGAAAGCATAAGAAAAAGGTTATTTTCTGCTAATTGGAATTCAATTCATTCATTACAAGTAAAATTGCACTGTCTAAGGAATATGTTTGGAGTTTCAATGTTATACTCTTTTAGTAAACCATTGAATATCAGCCAACATGATTTCTCTCCATCAGTAAACCATTGAATGTCATTCAACAACCTTTATTTGCTTGGCTTTTTATATTTTCTATTATTATATGTAAATGTCCATCTTAAATAATAACAAACTTCAAAACTATCTCAATGTTTCTCTCCATTAGTAAACCATTAATATCATGGGTAAATACCATAAAATTATTATTATTTTAATATTAATTTATTATTTTTATTTTATTTTGACCTAGTGAAATTTTTTTCACGTTATTAATTTTATTTTTTATCTAATTTGATTGAGTTAAAATATTTACAGGACAAGACATTAATGTTGGGTGTGTGTTATATTCTTTCCACGACTAGCCGCACGCACAAAGCGGGGGGTTAGAAGTGGGGGCCCCCTATCGAGGGGTTTGAGGGGGGTAGTAGCCCCCCTCTACAGGCGGGCCTACCTGCAGTTTTGGGCATGGATTTTGCACATAGTTCTAGACATGATGGTTTTCTGCCCATGGTATCTTGTAGATCCCGTCAATGGAACTATGATTATGTTCTAATCCAGGTTAATGGAATGGGGTTTATGAATGATTCGACATGTATATATATGTGTTGTAACATTGAAAGGAATATAATGAAAAATCAATCTGGTAGCCTCGGTTTTGGATTCAGGGGAAAATCTCTGTATGTTTGTTTTATATTCTCGCCATTGTTTATTTTTTGTTTATTTTTTAAAAAATTTATATGCAGGTAATTTATGTACAAGGTTAAAACCTACATTTGGTATCAAATTTGTTTTGACTTCAAGGTGACGCCTTTGCTGCTGAGGAGTTTTTCTCAGGCCTGTGGTAGACCCTGTTCAGTGGGTGATTTGTGGGATTGATTCTTGTAGCAAAGAAAGATGGCAAGCGGTAGAAAGATAGAGATCAAGAAATTTAATGGTTAGAGTTTTGAGTTGTGGAAACTCAAGATGGAGGATATATTGGTGCATAAAGATAAGTGGATCAAAGTAGATTCAGATACTAAACCAACGACAATGTCAATGAAGACTGGATGAAGTTGGATCAGAAAGCAAAGAGCATAATACAATTTTGTATCTCAGATTCAATATTGTTGAATGTATCAAGGGAAGATACGACGAAGGTTTTGTGGGACAAGTTAGGGCCATTGTATCAATCTAAGTTTCTGGTGAACAAACTGTTCCTATGGAAAAAGTTGTATAACCAGAGGATGAAAGATGGAGACTCGGTGATAGAACATTTGAATGATTTTAATACTATGGTAAGCCAATTTCTATTTGTTGATATTAAAATTTCAGATGAAGATAACTGCATTAGTTTGTTGTGTTCTCTACCAGATTCGTGGGATATCATGGTTGTTGCAATAGGTAGCAATACAATTACCTTGAAGTTTGATGAAATAGTCTCATCCTTGTAGTCGAAGGAGATGAGACGAAAAAATATGGAGGGCTAGAATGGAGATGCATTTTCTGTCCGAGGACGGTCCCAAAACATTTAAAAATAAAAAAATAAAAAAAAAAATCCTCAAGTTGGAGATCTAAATCTCCAGGAAAACCTATAAAGGTGTGCTGGAAATGTGGATAGGAAGGGCACTTCAAAGAGGACTGTAGATCTAAAGTTCCTGAGAAAGGAAAGGGATATGATGATGCTCCTTCTACAGAGGTGATAACCACCTCAAATCAAGGTGGAGATGTGTACTTGGCTTCTTCTTCAAGTACACATGTAGATCATGAGGCATGGTTGATTGACTCAGGTGCATCATTTCACTTCACTCCCCATAGGGAGTGGTTCGACGAGTATGATAAATATGATGATGGTGATGTCTTCTTAGGTCATGAAAGGAAGGCTAGAATCATCGAAAATGGAAAATACAAGATGAAATGACAAGGTGGAAGGATTAGAACACTTTCAGGTGTTCTACATATTCCCACATTAGCTAGAAATCTGATTTTTGTAAGTAAGATGGACGATGCAGGTGTAAAAACAGTGTTCAAGAAAGATACCTATAAGATGGTTTGGGGAGCACTAGTATTGACGTGGGGAGTTCGAATTGGAACTCTATACAAGCTTCTAGGTAGCATTATTGTTGATGGGTACAATAGTTCTGTGGTTCCTGAAAGTGTAGTAGAAACCTTGTGGTCTCTGGAGAAAAAACCATGTTATGGCATCAAAAGCTTGGACATTGTTGGAGAGAAGAGCCTTCGAATACTTCATGGTAATGGTATGGTAGAAGATATGTCTAATTTCTCTTTGGATTTCAATTTCTGTGAACATTGTGTATATGAGAAGCAGAATCATGTGAGTTTCTCCTCTAGTGGTAAGAGGGCGAAAGGGATATTAGATCTTGTACACAATGATGTATTTGGACCTGTGTTGGTTCCATCACTCGGTAAGTATGTGTAATATGTATCATTTATAGATGACTTCTCAAGGAATATATGGATATATTTCCTCAGGAATAAATATGAAGTCTTTGACAGGTTTAAAGAATTTAAGGCTCTAGTGGAAAACCAGACAAAGAAGAAGATAAAGGTGTTGATGATAGATAATGGTGCAGAGTTCTTTAAGAAGGAATTTGAAGAGTTCTATAAGAAGTGTGGTATAACATGAAAAAAGACTACTCCATACACACCTCAACAAAATGGAGTTGCGGAAAGAATGAATATGATGTTGATGGAAAAGGCAAGAATCATGCTCAATGGTGTCACGTTAGGACAAGAATTCTGGGCAGAGGCAGTGGAGACTGCATGTTATTTGGTTAATATATCACCTTCATCAATGTTGGAGGATAAGTCTCCACATGAGGTATGGACTGGTAAGAAACCCTCTCTTTCACATTTGAGGGTATTTGGTTGTGATGCATATTTACATGTTCCAAAGGAGAAAAGAACCAAGTTGGATAGTAAATCTGAAAGGTGCATCTTTATTGGGTATAATGATGGCTTAAAAGGTTATAAGCTTTGGAACCCAGAAACAAGGAAGGTTGTGTAAAGTCAAGATGTGGTGTTTGGAGAGGTGAAAGATGTTATTAAACATGAAGTCCTACAAAAGGAACCTGAAAAGATAGATTTTGAGGTAAAAGAGGAAAAATCAAACTCTACAACAAAAGAGGAATCATAAGATGAAGAGCCACAAACTCTAGCTGTGCGAAGATCAATTCGAGAAGGAAGGTAGCTAGAAAGGTATAGTCCATTTGATTTCTATTCAAGTTTTATTTTTTCTATTACTGATAATGATCCCAGAACTGTCAAGGATGCAGTAGATTAAGAAGATGGAAAACTCTGGAAAGAAGCCATGGTTGATGAAATGGCACCTTTGGGCAAAAATGAGACTTGGGATCTGGTGGAGTTTCCGGCTGGAAAGAAACCCATTAGAAGAAAATGGGTTTTTAAGAAGAAGATGAATGTAGAAGGCAATGTGGAGAAATACAAAGCTCAGTTGGTAGAAAAAGGTTATTCCCAAGTGCCAGGAATTGATTTTGGTGATATTTTTTCTCTTGTTGCCAAGGTAGCTTTTATTAGATTACTTTTATATGTTTCTCCTACTTTGATTTTGAAGTCGAACATATGGATGTGAAGACATCATTTCTTCACGGGGATATGAAAGAAGATATATACATGAAGCAGCCTAAATGCTTTGGGGTGAGGGGTAAGAAAGAACTGGTACGCAGGTTAAAAAAGTCTTTTTATGGGTTAAAACAGTCTCCTAAGATATGGTATCAGAAATTTGATACATTTATACAGGGACTTGGCTTAACTAGAAACAAAGTGGATCATTGTTTGTACTTTAAATTAATTGGTGACTATGTTATTTATCTGGTCTTGTATGTGGATGATATGTTTCTGAATGGAAATGACAAAGAAATTATCCAGGAATTGAAGACCCAATTGTCCTCCAAATTCAATGTGAAAGATCGTGGTGTTGCCAACTATATTTTGGCCATGGAAATTAAACAAGATCGGGAAAAGATGAAGCTATGGTTAAGCTAAAGGAAGTATGTCGAGACAATACTACAGAGGTTTAATATGCAGGACAGTAAACCGATGAAGGTTCCTATTCCTATAGGTGTAAAGTTATCTGTTGAACAGTGTCCCAAGTCACAAGAAGAGGAAGAGGACATGTCCCGTGTTTCATACGCAAGTGCAGTCAGTAGCTTGATGTATGCAATGGTATGTACTAGACCAAACATTACACATGCAGTGTGAGTGTTGAGCAGATTTATGTCAAAACCAGGGAAGGAGAATTGGACAACAGTGAATCAGGTTTTCAGGTATTTGTGTGACACTAGTGATTATGGTCTATGTTACCAAGGAAGACCAGGACTGGACAACATTTTGGACATCCGTGGCTTTGTTGATGTAGACTAGGCTGAAGATATGGATCAAAGAAGGTCTACAAGTGGGTATGTTTTTAACCTATTTGGAGGTGCAGTCAGTTGGATGAGCAAGAGATAGTATGTATTGGAACTTTCAATTACAATGGCCAATATGGAAGCCACTCTTGCAAGAAAAGAAATAATTTGGCTACAAAGATTGTGTTCTAGCATAGGGTTAGTACAACGAGCTATAAGGATAGACTGTTGTTGATTTGGGGTAGCATCGAATGTGCTCTAACCACGAAATTTGGTGGAGAGTCTTAGGTACATGAGATCTCCAATAACGAGAAAGGGTTTGGGAAAATTCTAAACAGTTTGGGAGATATTAAAATAATTAATATTTTTAATGGAATCCCTAAGTCTAAACTTAGGAAAAATAAAATATTAATGTGAATTAATATAAAACTCTGTTAGAATGGTCCAATAAATGTTATGTAATGAAGTCCAAGGGAAACATGTGGAATATGAAAAGATAAACATTGGAAAGTGATGAGCCATATTATAATATGAATAGTAATAGGAACTCAAGGGTCATGAGGAAGCTCAAAAGTCATTGTGTTTGCTATAAATAGCTACTCATAACTCAAATAAATTGTTTTTTGCTAGGATTTTGGAGGCCTAGCCTTCGATTCTCTTCTACTACATAGGAGATAGATTATTATTTAGAGAATAAATTTGTGGCTTCGTCTTCCACTATTGGATACAATGATTCACTCATGTAACAATGTACTTGAGATCTTGCACTTATAATCAAAATCTCAATGAGCCGACATTCCTTCATACATGTATCATAGATGTAGTTGGACTATTATGGTTATGTGTATGGTATATGTTGGTTTATTCACATAATTATTTAATGAACTATTGTTTTGCTTAGATATGGCTATTATTGAATGAATGTTTTTATCTTTTTAAAGATTGTTTCTTATGAGTGGACTAATCTACAGGTACCAAACAAGTATTTCTCTTTAGCCTCAAGTCCCCCTTTAGAATAATACTATTACTTTTCTAACCAAGGGCTCGTTTCTCTCTCCAGTCATGTAAGTCTCCCTCATACACCATACATTGGGAGTATCACAAAGCTCACATTCTTACTGGCCCAAAGAGGCGTTGCGTTCTCTTATGTCCAATTGTAGCCAAGGCATCTCTTACCATTCCAACAGTGGTCAGTCTGTATGACTGGATGGGAATACTACACCTAAAAGTGTGATGTCTAATTGGGACATCAAATCAGGGATATACCCTTACAATGTTGGCAGAATCTAGCACCGTCAACATTTTTGGCTCTAGATGGAGGGCCAAATGACAAGCATAGCATGTGAAGTATGTTTGAATCTCTTACCTTCAATGGTTTCATCCCAAATCATAATCCTAAGGTGCTTTCCAAAAACCTTAGCTATTTCAATTCTCATGGAGTTTTTACGTGATTTGTTGTGATTTAGATTTGATGGAAAGGGTACAACAACCCTCCTTTATTATGTTGTTGAAATTTTCTTCTTGAATGGTATTTATTCAGAAAAAATCCTTGCACTATTGTTTACCCTTACATTGGATGGCCGTGCAAAGAAATGATGTTTTTTCTACCCACTACTTATATCACATCTTTCTATCACTTGGTTAACGAGCTTTCTCAAGTTTTTGATAAATATGAATTTCAGGATGTCATTGATGAAATTGAAGAACTTAGAATGCAATTCAATGAATCTCTTGAGCATTTTTCTAACCATTTCCTTCTTTCTTGTTATCAATTTCTGGATGAGGATGTGGACAAACATTTCTTGGATGAGAAGTTTTGTTTCTTAGTCTGGATGTCAAGGGAATATTTCGAATTAGATCCTCCTAATCAGAAAGAATTTCAACATCTGGAAGGAGAACCAGATATGCTCTATCTCCCATGTCCTTCTCCCTTTTATGTTCCTTATGTTGGACCTAGACTGATTATTGAATTAGAAGATCATATTGCAGAAGAAGAATTTATTTTTCTATCACATCTCTCTCCCAATGGTGATTCATATGATCTCATCAATCAACCATCCTCAAATATTAATATTCCTCCCATCAATCTTCCACCTGTTAATCAAGATGCACCCTTGGATGATCATGGCCCCGCTGCTGAAGCGATCCATGCCGAATTTTCCACACCATGAGAAATCTTAGCTTCAAGCAATCAGAAGAGGCATGATCTACCTTATCATGGATCCTCGACCTGCCACTCTCCTCGGGCAATCAGTGTTCACAGGGCCACTGATTGACTTAGATCTGCCACTCTCCTCTGGTCAACGCTATGCCTCCTGAAATCAAAGTCGTGGCTCCTTTACAATCTCGATTCTAATACCAACACCAGTGGAATCAATAGGTTGGAATCGACGCCCCACGGAATGCAATTACAGGTTAGCAGGTCAGACCACCACCTCTTTTACAGTATTGATTGAGCTCTGGTGGCCTCTTTTGCAAAATTTCAAATTTGTAGCAAACTACACACGCTCAAAAGCACATAACACGACTCTTTGACCATTCTCTTGGAAAAATCAAAATTTGACTATGCTCGGCCTCCTACATGAATGTCGTGCCTTTACAGCCACGGATATATCCACCAATCTGCACAATCACAACGTTTGTCCACTATTTTTCTCCACGATGGCACACACCAGATCTGTTGCTCAGATTTTGACAGACCTTACATTGTACCACTTTGGCCTTACCAGGATCGGCTTCTAGCTGCCCACTCTGATTTCCCAGCCATCATGTGAAAAAATGAGCGCCAACAGGTTTCGGCAGCCAAAAGACAGTGCGTCAAGGCACATCCAAATAAAAAAGATTTAACCAATCTTTGCAGATCTCCAAAGAAGATCTGAACCCACGCACCAGGCAGAGGCTTTCGCTCTCAACCCCAGAGATTGTGTAGTACACTTTCAAGGATTTGCCTCACTTAATAAACAACACACGTGCCTCTGATCTCATGCTCTGATAACATGTTAAAATTAAGGAGAGTTAAAATATGAGATAAATTCAAGAGGTTCTCAAGGTGAGTCACTTGGGAGAGTGCTCAAATAGTCAACACACTCAATTCATTCCATCAATGTCTCATACATATAAACTCACATATTAATTGGGTGGTTTGAACATGATCTTGGCCTTAAATAGAGGATCTAAATCCTAATAACTAAATACATTAATATAGAAAATATTAAAATTTTCCATTAATTTCAATAAAATTAAGGAAAAAAACTTACACTGTTTTAACAATTTGACATTTTGATTGAAAAAGAAAAAAAGAAAAAAAGAAAAAAGGGAGGGTAAACCTATGTTCATGTTTTCATTCAATTAGCAGAGATCAGTTGTTCTATGAGAAGTGCCATGGTCTTTTTATTTATTGAGGGTAAACCTATGTTCATGTTTTCATTCAATTAGCAGAGGTCAGTTGTTCTATTGGAAGTGCCATGGTCTTTTTATTTATATCTACATCCTTGCTAACATATTTTTTTTCAAATGAAGAAATCACACTTAGAGCAACTCTCAGACTTACATAATCCTACCAAGAATTGGATCGCAAAGCTTGTATTAACCAAATATCCACATGTAACCGTTGGACTATAACTTCAAAACTCCCCTCAATCACTCACTCACATCCTTGCTATAGAAAACCTCGATTCATGTAAAAGGCCTTTTTTTAATTGAACTCATGGATGTGCTTTTTCACTGAACCCGTGGAAAGTTGATTTAGTAGAGTTATTTTGACTTGAACATTGATTTAGTGGGGGTTGATTATGATAATAAAAATATATTATTAATGTTATTTATAATATCCATATATCTTATATGTATATACATTAATTTTTTTTAAGGACACATTATTTACAAACATTATATTTTTAATCTTATGGTACATTAATATATTTATAATACCCTTAACATATATAATTTATTATAATATTGTATAACTAATAATACAATATATTAATTTTATTAGAGGATAAGAAACATAAAATAATCTTCTATTTTATAATAGCTAAAGATTATTTTGCATAATTTCTGCATGTTATGAGGAGCAGAAATTGCTTTCCAGATAATTTCAGCACTGCGGTTCATGCCCTTTGTCTCCAGAACAGAGCAGATGAAGACATATTCCCAGCTCCACCACTTACAATTCAATGTGTAGAACAATCTATTTTGACAGGTTGATAATGCAGACTTATGCGATGCTGAATTCACCTCTAATGATTTGTGAAAATTAAGTTATGAACAGAGTAACTGAACAGAGTTATTCAACTGGTCGCGTGAAATTCATGGCAATGAATTGCAGGAATTTATGCTGAAAACACTGGTCCCTGTCGCTGGAGACATAAACAAAATTTGAGAATTGAAAAAGATAAGGTCATTTGTGAAAATAAATTTCTGAACACCGAGTTATTCACCTGGTTGCTTGAAATTCATGGCAATGAATTCCTGGAATTCGTGCTGAAAACACTGGTCCCTATCGCTGGACACATGAAATCTCCAAAGTCTAGAAAAAATGAAAAAGATATTGTCGATGTGCTCACAGAAGAAGCGGACATTTCCACCACAACATTTGATCAAAGAAGAAGCGGACATTTCCAACACAACATTTGATCAAAGAAGAAGTGGACTGATTTTTGAGTTGGGATGCAACTGATTTTTATATATTCTTTCATGCTAATGCCTGCACTTTGATTCATCTTCACTTCAATTCCATTATATCCCTCAAAAACATCAGGAAGAAACCCTAGGTTCCATGGCTTTAAATGTAGTTTGCTCGTTATATGCTTAACAACAAATAAAGGCAGGAGCCTAATGTATACTGGTTTGAAAATGTATTTTGTTCGTTATATGCTTAACGGAAAATAAAAGCGGGAGCCTAATGTATACTGGTTTTAAACTTTTGGCTTAAAACTAAACTTGTTACCTGTAAGAAATAATTGTCTCGCTTTAAAACTGAATGAGATGGAAAAACCTATGAAAGCTTTCTCATTTTAACATAGAATGAATTGCTAAAATTTTTCTAGCAATGATGGAAGTGGAAAAAAATGAAGATGATTGGCTTTTAATAATTTGATGTTTTGATTGTAGGTAATGGAAGAAAAAGAGGATGGGTGTTTAATGATTTAATATTTTAATTAAATCTACACCGTTTTAATGATTTAATATTTTAATTAAATTAATATAGTTTTAATGATTTAATATTTTAATTAAATCAACATAGATTTGTTTTAATTCTGGATTTACCAAACACTAAGGGGATCAAATTTTCTTTTACTCTAAAAGAAGTTTTAATCTCAAGAGATTTGATTCCTCTCAAGATTTGAAGATCCAAAATTAAGATGGATCTATGTTGCTATTATATTTAATAATGTTTTTACATGGCACGATAACAAAATTTATAATAAAACTACATCAAATTTATATTTTCAAATATTACAATTTGACATGGAAATATTTTTGTCTTTAAATATTTTAATATGCCCATAGGATATTCATTTTACATATATTAATTAAAATAAATGTTAAAAAATTTTGGAGTAGTATTTTTTATTCATTGTGCTGAATTAATATTTTTCCTTTAATTTAAGAAATGTTATTGTCTTTAGTTAAGATGTTTAAAATTTTACAAAGGTAAATTTATGATCCATTTAAATTCAACATATATGATAACAAAACTATTAAATGCATGAGATAATTATATTGTAATTTTTTGATATCATTATTTTCATTTTTGTTTAGGGCAGATACACATCCCCTCATATTGGTTTGTACAATTAAATAAAAAGTGATAGTGTTTTAACTATTTGAAACTTTGATTGAATTAAATGACGAAAACAAACTAAATGGTAAAAAATGACTGAAACTTTGATTGAATGAAATGACAAAAACAAACTAAAGAGTAAATTGTTTTCATTCAATTTATTTATTTCTACATCCTCACTCACATCTTAACTAAATGGTAAAAAATGATTGAAACTTTGATTGAATGAAATGACAAAAACAAACTAAAAAGTAAATTGTTTTCATTCAATTTATTTATTTCTGCATCCTCACTCACATCTTTTTTTTTATAACTGAAGAAATTATAAAACAACTATTTCTACATCCTAAAGGGTGAAAAAAGTGACATAGTTATTAGACTACAACCTAGAAACTCCTCATATTTTTATGGCAGGCAAACCTCTCCTCACATCCTCCCCTCACATTTTTATGGCAGGCAAACCTCATGTGACCTCACATTTTTATGGCAGGCAAACCTCATTTGATACAGTGGGGAAACCTCGATTCAAGGATGTGACATTTTTTATTAAACTCATGGATGTGATTTTTCACCATACTCATAAAAGATTGATTTAGTGGAGTCATTTTTAGCTTGAACATTGAAACCTCATGTGATACAGTGGGGAAACCTCGATGTGACATTTTTTTATTAAATTCATGGATGTGCTTTTTCACCATACTCATAAAAGGTTGATTTAGTGGAGTCATTTTTAGCTTGAACATTGAAACCTCATGTGATATAGTGGGGAAACCTCGATTCACATAAAGGAGGATGTGACATTTTTTTATTAAATTCATGGATGTGCTTTTTCACCATATTCATTTTTAGCTTGAAGATTGATTTAGCGGAGGGTTGATTATGATACTAGAAATATATTACATTAATTTTATTTATGTTAGATCTAAGAGAAATGTTAGATCTAAAAGAATGTAGATATAAGTCTTTCATATTAATCACATTGATAAGAGTTGGTCGACATTTGGAACCAACTTGTTTTGAGGATAAACCACCAACTTGTTTTGAGGATGAACCACATTAGTTAGTTCAAAACGTTGACCAAATCCTATCAATTTGATTAATCCAAGAGACATATATCTAACTTTATTTATAATATCCATATATCTCAAATATACATACATTTAATCTTATTTAAAGATACAATACCTACAATACATTAATTCTTTAGTGAATTAAATACATATTTATTTACCTATTATTTTTAATGAAAACAATATCAAGACTGGCAATCTAAATAATTGTAATCTTGTTTGTGAGAATAATTTCAGCAAAATCACATAACAAATCATTTGTTATGTTGACAAATGATTTGTTATGTGATTTGCAGAAATTATTTCTCACAAACAAGATATGGATCACATAGTCTGAAAATTCTTTAATAATTTGTATCTTATATAATTGCACATAAATTTAATGATAAATAATCACCAACTTTTAAAAAAGAGACATATTATCTTTTATATCTACAATATATATTTTTATATACATAAATTCACTTTTCTATCATAAGGTTATTGTATAAATCATTTATATTATTTATCTAAATAAATGTGTTTTATGTTTAGTTTTTAGTTTTTTTTTTAAATAAAAAAATGAAATAAATAAATTGATATTTTTATATGTTTAATTATTTTTAAATTTAAAAGTAAAAATTCTCAATGAATTTTTTAAAAATGTTATTGGTCATTTTTAATTTAATTATTTTTTTAATACAAAATAATTAAATTATATTATCTAAGACTATACAATAAAATCATACAAATCAAATATAATAAAAATTGAAAATTTTACATATAATTAGATATTCCAGAACTATAAATACGTTAGTTTAGATGAGATTTGATTTTTATTGGCTTGTAGACTCAACTTTTATAGAAAAATTTAAAGATGAAAGCCATTTTGAGACCTTTAAAACTATCCCCAAAAATGTAGAAAGTCAATTAAACTAATCATTGTGAATGGATTAAATTTTGAAATATTCTTAAAAATCTACCATTCTAACAAAACTGGCCACCGTTTTACATGAAAAAATTCAACGAGCAAAACCTACATAGAAGAAGAAAGTGTTGACAACAGCTTTAAGGTTTTGTTTACTCGCATTCCCCAACGGTCGAGTTGCGTTGGTTTCATTCCATGAGTTATGAAGAGAAATGTTTGTGCATTTTTAGTTGTAGCATTCATTTCTCTTACCTCCAAACATTCATATGGGTGAACTGCCCAATCCTTATTTGCCTTCTCCGCGGCCCAATTATTCAGTATTTGACGACACGACGAAATTCCTATTTGTCATCACAATAGACAAATTAATTTACCAACATTCCTTTCCCCACCCACACAGAAAATATGTATGAGAATTTGGCTGTCACTCAGCCGCCCGCCCCCTGTCGTATTAATTATAAAAATAGAACCTCTATGCATGTTGTGACATTATGTATTGCCTGAAACAGCCAATAGAACTAATGCCACCACACTCATTTCTATTATTATATTTTATTACACTCAACATTGAGTTGCACGCACGTACTCTTATAGCCTATCCAGACCGTTAATGTTGTTGTTGTTTTTTTATAATAAATAATTTTTATTTTTGAGTTCAATTCTTGTAAGCAGAAGTTATAAATTCAAGATATCTATTTGTTATTGGTGGAATAGGTGTGCTACGGCAACATATATCTATTTCTTAAAAAATAGAGGGATGTTTGCAGTTCATATTTCTTTTAAAAATAGAGTAGTTAACGGATCACTGCATTCGAAAGGATTACAATAGTATATAATTAAAAGATAATGTTATATATAATATATTAATATAATTATAATTAAAATAAAAATAATAAATCCTTTTTATATGATAAAATAATAATTATTTATTTATTAATGTAAAAATATAATTATTATAATTTTTTATTTTTTATTTTTTTAATTTATAGAAATCTTAAAATGGGTTAATTAACCAATTACGGATAAAAAATAATATGATAATATTAAAATCTAGTGATATATAAAGAAACAAAATTAATTCTTCATCGTATTCCAAAGAGATATAAGATAGAGGCAGAGGTGTTGTGTTTAGAAATGTATTGTTTAAAGCAAGTTTTCAAGCAATTCATTGGCTCGCATGTCGGATACCATCATGCGTAGTGCAACGTATTAAACCACCGTTTCCTATTTATCATTGCTCATTGCGCTAGTTGGAAAATATAGTGGAATGTGGAATAAGGTAGTAATTAATATAATTATATTAAAAATATTAA